>JANHFT010009989.1:25791-36724 GCA_032467955.1 Pseudoxenodon macrops | reverse complement strand
CTATTCTATTCTATTCTATTCTATTCCATATTTTCTATTCTATTCTATTCTATTCTATTCTATTCTACTCTATTCTATTCTCTGGCTGAAAATCAGTGCTCCGGCTTCAAATTGTCCAAAACACAGCCCTCTGTGCATGCACAAAGCCTTCTGCACATGCGCAAAGGGTTTTTACCCAGATGTGACGTGGGTGTGAGCAGGAGCATAGCGCACACTTCCGACGCGACCCGAACCAGTAGGGAAGGTAAGAGGAACCCACTCCTGATATAGGGTCTCCTGCTTGATCAGGGGGTTGGACTTGAAGACCTCCAAGGTCCCTTCCAACTCTATTGTGTATCTATCTATTTTTCAGGAAACTTTCCGAGAATATTTGCTTTGGCCAAGACTGAATCAGACGGTTGTGGTAATTGTCCCATAGCCATGTTCAGGGTTTGGTTTTCCTAGCTTTGTCAACATCCCTCCACGGTTACGATGTCCGAGGTAAATGTTCCCCCTAAAAGGAAAAATAAATGAATAAATAAAGAAAATGTGACTCAGCCAAGCCCTGCATAAACCATTTGGCATTCTCCGTACCGCGCTGGCCTTCCAAAAGCCGAGACCTTAATTTATTACAAGGTTTTATATCCCACAAATAATTTATTAAGATACAGAACAATCACCCGAGGGGAACGGAGGAGTAAGCTCATCCCCTGTACAGATTGCACATCCCACCCTCGCAATCGGCAAACAAAAAAGGGGATTGCCAAAGACGATTAGCACAGCTGCAGTGTTGTCACTGGTGCCAAAAGGTGGCATCCAGCTGAGATGTTCTCAGCAGGTTTTCTGACGAGCATCACCGGAGGGGGGCCTTCCCGTTTGGCACAGCTGGGGCACAAACAACAGCTTCCACTTGGCGGCTGTCGGGTGGCACGGCCCACCGTCTCTCTGAGTGAGATCATCGCGTTTAGCCGGGGCCAAAAGAGGAGAGGGGCAATTCAGGGCTTCTCCAGAAGATGGTTGGATTCAGCTTCTTCTTCAAAACACCCGGGGAAATTCTTCAGCAGTGTTTCTTGACTTCAACAACTTAAAGAATCGCGTGACGTGTAAGTACCATTGCTATAGTGCAGGGGTGTCAAAATCAAGGGCCGAGGACCAGATCCGTCCCGTAGCTGCTGAGATATGGGCCGTGGGATTGTCCTGGAAACAGCAAAGGACTAGCCCACAGTGCTTCTGCCAGCAAAACGGAGCTTAAAAGGGCCACAGTTGGCCCTCCCAATCTCCGTTTTTGCTGGCAGAGGGTTGCAGGAAACTGTTGCAGCCGAAAATGGAGCTAGGGAGCCTGTTTTCGCTAGCAGAGTGCTCGGGTCACTGCAGCTGCCCCTGACATGAGTGCAGAGGTGGGTTTCTACTGGTTCTAACTGGTTCTTTAGAACCAGTAGTAACTCGGTGATGACGTCATGGAGCTAGTTCCTTCGGTGTCTCTGTGGGCGCCGCCATTTTGGATTTTGCTTCTGCCCATGCACAGAAGCTATTTGTTGATTGCCATGCGCGCGCGCTCGAGCTGCTGTTTCGTAGTGAAGATTATAGTCACAGCTGTTATCCCGGTGCACTTCCTAGTACTTAAACCCCCCGCGCTAACACCCACGCGATGTGCAACCCACCAATCCCAGAAAGGAGTTCAAAGAGTAAGCCACGCACAGTGATGACATCAGAGGATGAGACGAAGCCGCAGCAGAACGCCCATGTCCTGGATTGCGCGTCTCTGCCGTCCCAGCGTTTGCAGCAGGGGAAGCTGAGTTGCATCGGGTACAATAGTGAGCGGAGCCCTCATTCCCCAGCCCGAATGGCAGCTCCAGGCCAACGGCTCGCCGGAGCTGACAGGAAGTTTTCCACCTCAGCAAGTTCAAGATGTGTGGACTTCAATTCCCAGAATTCCCCAGCCAGCCATCTTGAAGTTACTGAAGTTGAGAAAGACTGGATCAGAGGCTATAGAAGTCGGGAAGGAGAGGCGGGGTGTGGGGGGAGAGAGAAAGACAGAGATTAAGACAGGGTCAACTGCCTCTGATGCAGCCTTTCTCAATTTCAGAAATTTCAAGATGGCTGGCTGGGGAATTCTGGGAGTTATAAACATAACTGCTATAAATATATTTATAATATATTTATAACTGCTGTTACGGAGTTTATTATTTTCCCCCTTTTCTTTTCCACTTTCTTATTACTTTTCCTTATTCTTATCTTCAATTCAAAATCTGTATTTTTATTCCGTTGAAAACATTAATAAAAATGAAAAAGAAAGAGGTTTGCAGGAAGTTCAAACCTCCCCAGAGGTGGGTTCCTACCAGTTCAGACCGGTTCTACCGAGTAGATAGTAGGCTGCTGGTGACATCACGGAGCCGGTTCTGCTGCTCTGTGGGTGCTGCCATCTTTTTTTTTTGAATTTTGTTTTTTTGGGGAAAAAATGTTTTTTGCAGATTTTTTTTCTTCTGCGCATATGCAGAAGCTGAGTTTCCGGCACTGCACATGCGTCGCCATCTTGTTTTCGGCCTTTTTTGGGGAGGGAATTTTCTGGGCTTTTTTCTACTGCGCATGCGCAGGAGGCGCGCTCACACATGCGCGGGAGGCAGCGAACCGCTGGCGAGGTAAGTTAGAGCCCACCCCTGTCACTCCCCTATCTCACTCCTTCCTTTGCCAGGCAGGAGGCTAATCTTCTGTACAGAATATAATTCCTTATGCTACTAGGCTCGAAGTTCTCTGTTTGGATAACTTAGAACTGCGTTGCTTATGGCCGACCTAGGTATTGCATACAAAATTATACGTAGTAATGTTTTACCTGTAAATGACTTTTTCTGTTTTAATCGCAATAATAAGTGCACGAACAACCACTTTAAACTCAATGTCAATCGTTCTAAACCTGACTGTAAAAAATATGATTTCTGTAATAGAGCTGTCAAAGTCTGGAATGCCCTACCTGATTCAGTTGTCTCAGCTACACATTTTCACAGTTTCAGACACAAATTGATTTCCGTGGATCTTACGTCATAGTTACCGGTAAGTGGTCAGTAGAGGGTGTGTGCATAAGTGCACTAAGATGCCTATCGTCCCTGTCATTGTATTATTCTCTTATTCTTGTTCTCGTTTTTGTTTGACAAATTCCAATAAATAAAAAAAATAAATGAATTAATAAATAATCAGGGCCTTCCCACATTTCTCCTGCTAACTCTGCAGGCTGCCATGGGTTGAAGGAATGCAAGAAAATGGATGGGGAAATGGCTTTTGAGCTACCAGTTCTATCCAATGAAGACATACAGGTAGTCCTCGACTCAAGTCCGCAACTGAACCCAAAATTTCCATTGCTGAGCAAGACAGTTGTTAAGTGAGTTTTGCCCCATTTTGCAACCTTTCTTGCCACCGTTGTGAAATGAATCTGGTCTCCCCACTGACTTTACTTCTCGGAATATTGCAAAGGGTGATCACGTGACCCCGGGACACTGCAACCGTCATAAATATGAGCCAGTTGCCAAGCATCTGAATTTTGATCACGTGACCATGGGGATGCTGCCACACTCATAAGTGTGGGGAAACAGTCATAAGTCACTTTTTTCAGTGCTGTTATAACTTCGAACATTCACTAAACGAACGGTTGTAAATCGAGGGATTGCAGAGACATGTTGTGGGACAAGAAGTGGGGAGGAGTTGCTTCTTAACTGCTAGGACGAAGTTAGGGAAATCAGGTCTTTTGGGTGCCAAAAAATGATGCTCTTTTCTAGGTTCTGCAGAAAACAGATTACAGAAGGGAAAGAAAAATATTTTGGTTCTTATGAGGATATTCATTCAATCCTTCAATTTCTATAGCTGCCCAGCTCTACTGACTGACTCATAGAGAACTTGCTGAACAGGAACTTGCTGAAACAAATAGCATTGAGGAAAGTGGGAACCCCACACCTTGAATCATAGTCTTCATGTTTCTTCAGTCATCCATACAAGAGTCATAGAGGAAGAGATTCTACATCTCCGTAAAGATTTTCAATCGTCCAGGTCATGGTTGTCCCAAAGGTGCTTTTCAAAAGGTAACTGGGTTTTCATGTTGGTGTTTTTTCCTTAAAAACATTTCGCTTCTCATCCAAGAAGCTTCTCCAGTTCTGAAGAAGAAGCTTCTTGGATGAGAAGTAAAACATTTTCAAGGGGGCAAAAAACAAGGAGGTCCAGTTGCCTTTTAAAAAGCACTTTTGGGACAAGAGATTCTACATATTATTAGAAAATTGATAGCCAGCAATTCTGCAGGTTCATATTACATCCATTTAAAAAAAAAATCAGTGTGAAATTTGCTGCTTTTCTAACAGAAATAAGCATCAACTTCAGTACAACACTGATTTTATTTTATTTTTTAGTGGTCTGCAGCGGATAGAAGAAAGTGTAAGGAAGAGTAAGCCTGCATATGGAAACATAAATTAATGAACTACACTACATCCTTAAGATGATCAGACATTTGGAAGAATTAGTCTGGCAGCTTGGAAACTTCCCTGGGTTCTACAAAAGCACATCTTGTGGTACCAAGCCTACCATGCACATGGAAAGGAATGGACTGACAGGCTTTCAAGAACCATGTGATAAAGAGGCTTTTGCCACCTCTTAGTTGAAGTCCTCCCTACCCATCTCCAAGTTGGTTGAATACCAATGTGAAAAGTATGTTCCCCATTGCTGATCCTTATCCTGCCTCTGTGGTGTTTGGGTCAAGTCACTGTTATTGCTTGCTTTCCTTTTTGAGGTAACAGGAGATAAAGCCTGACAGATTTTACACACCTTGGACAGTGTTAGAATAAGAAGGATAAGTATTGCCTTGGCACTCTGGAGAAGTTGCTAATGTAAGAAGATAAAAAGGTAAGAGAAGGAGAAGACAACAGGCAGGAAGGTGGATAGACTTAGTTATAGTGGCAATGGGTACACTGTTCCAGGGGTTGGTTGTTGCCGGATTGCTCAGGATTGCACCTTGCGCATGCACAGCAATAAAAAAATAGCTTCTGTGCCCACGGAGACACCGAAGTAACTGGCTCTGTGACATCATCATTGTCATCGCTAAGTTACTAACGGTTGTATAGAACCGGTTAGAACCGGTAGGATCCCACCTCTGCACTGTTCTAGACGGAAGGATCAGGTTATGGGAAGAATGTGATAGTGGCAAATATCGGTAGCTCAGGTGTAGGATAAGGTTGGAGGGTCATTCTCCAAGTTTCAGGATTGGTTTCCGAACATTTCATTACCAAGCTAGGTACAGTAATATCTTCAGAGGAATTTAGGGAATGTCAGTGTTGGTGTTCTGCTTATAAGGGCTTTGTGTGGTCAGTAAGTCTGGTGATTGTGAGGTCAAGGTCACATCAGGTCAGGGTCTTTTAATGGGTATTGTGATGGGTCAGGTATGGATTGTAACAAGTGAGAATGTTGTGGTGCGGGCAGGGGTTCTCTGCCCGGTTGCTGGGTGGGCGTGGCCATGGAGGCATGACCTACTCAGCCTCCTGCACCATGGCAGGGGGGGGCATTTTCACCTTTCCCAGGCTCCAGAGACTTTCCTCGAGCCTCCGAGAGGGTGAAAATGGCCTCCCCGGGATCCGGAGGCCAGAAACAGGCTCATTTCCAGACTTCCGTTATTTCTGGTAGGCCCATTTTTTTGCCCTCCCAAGTCTTTCCTTGAGCCTCTGGGAGAGCAAAAACAGCCTCCCCAGGGCTCCAGAGGCACTCTGAAGGCCAGAAACGGACTTGTTTCTGGACTTCCAGTACTTCCCAGAGACCCGTTTTTCACCCTCCCAGAGCCTCCATGCGCCTCCTGCACTTACCTCACATCCAAAACAGTCCGCATGGAGACTTCTGGGAGGGGTGAGGTGGGTGGGGCCAGCCAATCCTTGCAACTACCAGTTCAGCAAACCAGATGTAAAATTAGCATCTGGTTTGCCTGAACCAGTCCGAATTGGCTGAATCCCATCCTTGGGTGGGGGGGTCAGATCAGGTGAGGGTCATTGGGAGGTGACGTGCTGGTTAGGAGGCTTGTGTGGGTTGGTTGAGGGTCGGTGCTATTACTGGTTGGTTGTGCAGTTCATTTGAATTCACAGGGTTTCATTGGTTGATTGTCGGTCGATGTGTCTGTTGATGGAGTTGCTTGTGGAGCACCAGCCTTCGATAAACTCGTGTGCGTGATGAGTGGTAGTGTAGCCAATGGTTCTTGTATTGCTCCAATCAAATTGGTGCTTTTCAGTGTCAGCGTGGGTAATGATTAGAGATTAGAGATTGTGGCGATTGACTGCCAGCTGGTGTTCATGGATTCTGGTTTTCAATGGAAAGATTATCATGGAAAACATCTCTTGTGTGGTGACTAAGAGTTCACCCAGACCTGGTAGGTAATCATCATTATCAATACCAGTACAGCCAAAAACAACTGAAATTTAGCTTTCCAGCTGGAGATTAGATTAGAGAACAGAGCAGCTATGTCAAAGTATGCTTGTGCCATGGTTCCAAAGTTCTGCATTAAAGACTCCTGAAAAATTTTAGTAACAATGAGATTTTCTAAATGATTTCATGGATTACCCCATGGGCGGGGACATGATTATGTATATACATCATGACGCAAATGACACAATTTACATAGTTTCATTCCCTATGTATGATGATCCATGATGGTCATGTTTCATTTTTGTATTGTTTTAAAATATTTTTGTTGTTTTAATTGTAGGATTTTTTTTAATTGTAAGTTCCCCAGACTCATTGACTAAGGTGAGCGGCTATAGAAATTGAATAAATAAATAAATAAATGTTGATATCATTCTGAACCTGCTATGGATGTTCATATAAGTTATGGAAGTAGCTGGTTAAATCTTAGAAATAAACAGAATGGAACTTCTGAGGTTTTTCTTGGGACTGATGCTTTTTAATTTGTTAATACTGTAGATGTTCTAATGCTTGGAATTAGTAATGAGTGAACACATTAACTGTAAAAGCATATTATGTAAGGTGTTAAAACCAAAAGAGTTTCTGAAGAACTAAAAAACCTTCCCAACTGAAATGTGCATTAAAATGATGGATATAGTTCACTGTAATCAAGAATAACGTATTTATATTAAGGAAAGGTCCACGTTGCTCATATAGGATGTTGGGACTAGAAAGGAATGCTGTTGTAGATACCTCACTAAAAATGCTGACCAAAATATGTGTCTGCTATGAAAACCGTCCATTCCACGATGGCATAATGTTGTTTTTTTAAGTGCGAAGATCATTTTGACTTTATACAAGCCTATTCTGTAACAATATTTGTAGTAGTATTTACATTTCTAATTGAAAGGTGGGAATAGAACAGAAAAATCAGACACAAATGACTAATCATCTGTAGGTGAGGTACTTGGGTCTTTTTAGCTTCAAGAAAAGTGATAAATAAGAGGACATGAGACAGATAATGGAAAAGTAGATGCTAAAACCCAAGATCATTCATTAAGCTAAATGGTGATACAGACCAGAAGAAACACATTTTTCCATAAGATCCTATTAAATCGTGGAATTGTCTTTTTCCAGCATACAGATATGTCCTCCAACATGGATATACATACAATATATTCATGAGCAATGAAACTAATAGTGGTTCATAGTTATGATGGTTGTAAGTAATGCTAAATATTAGAAGCAATAACCATTTGGTTGACCACTAAATAAATAGGAGGCATCGACTGTGTTGTGGTCTCTCAGCCGCCCCCCCCTCCAGCAACCAAATCAGAGGAGGAGGAGGCGTGGGAGTCAGGGTCAGCATCAAGGCAACCTGAGAAGAGAGAATGGAGCTGTCAGAGAGACTGGGCCATCTGTCAGCCCTCAGATGGAGAGTCAACAGCCCCCAGGTCTGGAGGTGGCTGATGAGGAAGAGGAGGGACAGTGCCTGACGCATGGATGCGCAGAAGGCAGAGGAGAGGAGAGCAGTGGAAATCTGTGGGCCAATCCTTGGGACGGAAGAGGGAGCGAAGCCCCACCCTAGCTCTGGGGGGGAAAAGGCAGGGGGCAGAGATGAATAGATGTGGCAGACGACTATTAATCTCCCTGCTGGACAGACTTGTTAGCCTGCGGTGAGAGAGAATTTTTTGCCGGGGCTACTGGTGCTTCTAATAAAGGAATCATTGATTTAAATACAGAGGGTTTATCGTGTTTGGGAAGCTGGGTCAGAACAGACTGGCTAAGTCTTTGGTCTAGTCCAACAGAAATGTTCTTCAGTGCAGATCTAAAACTCTCTTGATGGAAATTCAATAATTTAGTAATGAAAATATTGTGAAGTTCTTTTACATGATTGCTCGGCAAAATACAGTGTCTGAACACCCAGTGAAGCTGTTAGGCAATCAGAAAACTCAAGCTGATTGCTGCCTCCAGTTTCTCCAGTGTTGCAATAATAGAACAAATCACATTATGTGACATCACTTGACATCTTGTCTTTCTCTAATCCCATTCAGTTGGAAGTGGCAAGGCGGGATGCTGACCTCAGTGATGACATGCCATATAAGTTGCTTCACTTTGTTATACTGAAATAAGATTCTTTTAAAAGAAAAAAAAGTATTTAAAAAAAAATTCTGTAGCTGTCTTGCAACTCCTATGCTGTGTAAATTACCCAATAGTCTTTCTTAAAAGAAAAGTGTAGGTATGTCATCATTGTCTATTCATAACTAGAATGGAAAATATTTTTCATTCAAATACTGAGAAATTTCATGAGAAACAAATGTGTGTAACGTCTGACTCACATGTTCTGCTAAGCCAGAATGTGATTAGTTTTGATTTCTCTTACAATGTAAGTAAAACCTAGCCTCTGTGATTTAGAAACCATAGTTCATGACTTGGTTTACTGTGTGACCCCAGCCAATTGTGGTTTGTTCAGTGAATAAACCATGGAATTTGGCATGGCACTGGAAATTAAATCCAGGATTTTGGAACCGAATTCTGTGTTTGACATTTTATCTCTTTTAACTTTTGGAAAATCCATGTTTGCATTAATCAATATCAATTATTCCAGCCATCTGCAATTTATTTTGGCTTCAAATCCAAGTGGTGATCAACTCCACCCAGCTAAGTCGTTAAATCAAGAAGCATGTATCCACCAAATGATCTGAAATTCATGAAATATAGTCTAGCAACAGTTATTTAATTTTTGACGATGAGAACTCGGGATTTGCAAAAGATAGGTTAATGAGAAAGCTGCTGGTGTTATGCAGTCTTTGTGTCTTTGCACCTTGAGAGGGTTTTCTTTCATAATTATGGGTCAACAGAAAGGAAGTCACAGTTGCTGTGACAGACTGGCTTTGAATGATTAATACCACGGAGACCTGCAGCTGAGTGCTCTCCAAAGACAAAAGGGGAGGGGGGACTCTTGCAGACATATTTAAAGAGAAAACTCATTCAGGAAACTCTGCCTTGATCTTGCAAATGAGGCAGCCACAAGATTGCCTCATAATCTCACCCAGAAAACTGTTTTGGCTTTTCGTTGGCCCTGGTTGAATGCTTAAGACAACCGCTGCAATAACTCCGCTTCATGGAAAGAACATTTAAGAGGAATGCTTGAAAAACTCATGCAGTCTAAATGTGGCTTCTTTTACACTCCATCTCCCACCCTGCCCACCCACCACCCCACATCAATTTCCTCAAGCAGCAAAACCGGACTCTGGAAAGAAGGAAACCCAACAAAGATAAGTTGGCTGTGCAAAAGAAGATGTCTGCCTTTCTCTTCCGTGGATGAGCAAAGGAGGTGGAGAGCACTGGTTGAGTGGTGCGAGGACCACTTTGGAGATCTGGAGATAACTTCAGGAAAGTTCCAATCAACAAGAACATGGGGAGTGGGGAGGAAGAAATATTCCCATGGCAAGTCCCTTCCATTAAAACTCTCATAGCTTCTTTGCTCAGCGCAGAATGTAAGCAACTCCAATACAATCTCTGGCATCTCTAAAGATAACAGTGGTGTGGGGTACTGCAGGAGTCTCCAAAGCTGGCAACTTTAAGACTTGTGGACTTCAACTCCCAGAATTCCTCAGCCAGCATGGAATTCTGGGAGTTAGAGTCCACAAAGCTGCCAAGTTTGAAGACTGCTGCTGTAGTGAGTGCTTTCGGGCCCTGGCAGATGTAACCATCCATCTTTGAACTTTCAGTGTCAAGATTTATTAGTAGAAAATCTGAATATTATCATCATGGTCAAAATAAGAGCTCCTATTTTGAGTGTAGCATTTGTGTAAAATAATATGAAAAAAAAGAAGCCTCTTTTTGTATTTATAGTTGGCAGAGTAGCAGATTTATGTGGTCTTGATTCTCACACTATAAGAGAAATTTTGGCCCAGAAACACTTACGCAGAGTTGTGCTGGTAATGTGGCTTTCCCCAGTTCTATCCAAGGTCAGGGTGATTCCAGCAGCGCTGTACCAATTTTCCTTCCTCTGGAACATTTCAAAGTATTTTAAGGGGTATTGATTGAGAGAAAGAGAACCAGACAACAAAATCGTTTAGCTCAGTCCCAGCAATGCAGCATGATAAATGCTCATGAAAACAGGTCTCTTGTCTTTTACAGATATAAGATTATTTTTTTTAAATCCAGGACACATTTCTTTTCTTCTCTTTCTTAAAAGACAGAACTATTTGTGTTTAGCTTCTATAGGTTCCCCCCAACCAGAGGTGGGTTCCTACTGGTTCAGACTGGTTCTACTGAGTAGGTAGTAGGCCACTGGTGACGTCACAGAGCCGGTTCTGCTCCGTGGGTGCCGCCATCATTTTTTAAAAAATTATATTTTGGGGGGGAATTGTTTTCAGATTTTTTTCATGCGCATGCGCATAAGCCGGGTTAACGGCACTGCGCATGTATCGCCATGTTGTTTCCGGCCTTTTTTTTTTGAATTATTTTGGGGATTTTTTCTACTGCGCATGCGTGCATGAGGCGCGCCCACGCAGTGCGAGAGGCGAGGTAA
>JANHFT010009989.1:14352-25691 GCA_032467955.1 Pseudoxenodon macrops | reverse complement strand
GGCATCTTGATTATTACTTGTTTAATTCCTAAATATCTATGGCCAAGCAGAGGTAGGTTCCTACCGGTTCTATCCGGTTCTATAGAGTTGGTAGTAACTCCGCGATGATGTCATGGAGCCGGTTCCTTCAGTGTCTCTGTGGGCGCTGCCATTTTGGATTTTGCTTCTGTGCATGTGCAGAAACTATTTTTTGATTGGCACACGTGCTCTCGTGGTGTGACCCTGAGCAAAATGGCAGTAAGAAGATTCAGAACCCACCTCTGGCTGAAAGTTTCAAGATTATTTTAGAAAAGAAGGGGCTCTCTGGTAGGCCGTAGCAGTATAATTATTCACTCCAAAACCTTTTAGCTAGTTTTAGTGAATATACATCCACTGCCCACTATCACATCTTTGGACCAGGCCCAAACCTGTAGAAATTCAGGTAGTGACAGTCTCTCTGCAAACTGATTTGGGGCCATTCCCATTGTCCAACTCATAATCTGGATCTATTTTTGCAAAAAGGAGGACCGCCAAAATATATTTGTATTTCTTTCAGTATTTTTGTACTTTCTATTACATACTTTATATTGTGACACACACACCCCTGCATCCCTTTGAACTAGAATTTCAACTATGTTGGATTTGTACCTCTAGAACAGGGGTGTCAAACTCGCACCATCATGGCGGCATCACATGATATATTGTGACTTTTTTCTTCTTCACTAAACCAGGTGTGGGCATGGTCAGCATATGACGCATCTGGCCCGTGGGCCACGAGTTTGACACCCCTGCGCTAGAAGCAATGGCTATATCCATTTTGCATAGTTACCAGTAAATGTTCTATAGAGATTCTCAGTCATCCACGTCATGGTTGTCCCAAAGGTGCTTTTTCAAAAGGCAACTGGACTTTGTTTTTCCTTGAACATGTTCACTTCTCATCCAAGAAACTTGTTCAGTTCTTATTTTAGTCTATTGAACACTAGGGACAGTAGGAGCAGAGGCAGCAGGATTCCTTTTCATTCCTCCCTCTGTTTCTCTTTTGCTTTTCTCTGATTGAAAACTATTACTTTTGGTTCTCCCTTCCAGCTTCTTCCTTTTCCTCTCTTGGGTAGAAAACACAGATATGCAGGTTTTTTGTCGGAGCATGGAACCATCAAATTCACACGTCCTTTGGTCTTAAGCATCTGTCTCTAGATACTCTCAATGGGTTTGGTCCTATTCCTTCCATAAATGAATCCAGTTAATAGGAACTCTAAACAATATTTTCTCACATTTTTCCATATAAGCTGGATCAACTTTGAACCTCTTTAGGATCTTCCATCCAGAATTCCAGTCAACCACTGCTACCCCTTTCCTCATAGCAAATTGCTCCAAGAGGAGTAATTGCTGTGGAATAGCAGAAAAAGTGTAGCAATTTTACTTAGCACACCTTACAAGGGAGCTCAGTTTTAAAATGGATGAAACAAATTAAAAATTAATTGTGAAGATAGAAGGAGGAAGATTAGGGAGGCATGCCATTTTTTTTAATGAACCCATCCTCTAGACCGAAAGACAGGAAGCCTTTAAGAAATGCTAGCAAGAAGTTCAACAACTTGTTTTCTCCTGCATGAAACTCACCCTCAACTAGGACAATTCAGGCTGTTCACATCAAAGTAGATATATAAATACTCAGTGTGGAGATAATCACCTTTAAGCTAAAAGTCAATGACTACTGCCCCTTCTGTATGTTCAAAGTTTCCATCTTAAACCCAGTGGATTCTTTGTCTGTAGCTTCCTGCTTATCAGAGAAGGAACTCAATTCTT
Organism: Pseudoxenodon macrops; assembly: GCA_032467955.1. NCBI lineage: Eukaryota > Metazoa > Chordata > Lepidosauria > Squamata > Pseudoxenodontidae > Pseudoxenodon > Pseudoxenodon macrops. The sequence goes on along the minus strand of JANHFT010009989.1, from coordinate 23,909 downwards.
ACATATTTTACAGTTACAGTTACGTATTACAGTTAAGAACTGTAGGACTCGGCTCTTACATATTACAGTTAATGAACTAAAATAGATAATAAGAGGTTTATCCACACTACTCTGTTACCTCCTTGCTTGAATTGGCTATCAACTATTTATCAAGGACAAGAATGACTGGTGTTGCTGTGTGCAAACACTGTAAACAGGACCTGTAGGAATGTTTTCCTCCTGCCATGGTTTTCAAATACTCTTTTTAGATTTTATGTTGCCTTGAGCATTCCTGTCCATTTGGGTTAGCGCTCTTTTAGAAGCCATAATAACTCCAGCAGTCCATTGGCTTTTTGTAGAAGCACAAATATCCCCTTAGCAGAGTCAACGGTTACCACAATCTTTCTATGTACCCTTGTAGTAGTATTCCTACAGTGGTGCAACAGTTGTAACGTTTGCTTCTGAAATAGAAGATTTCTGGCTTGAACCCCAATATAATTTTGTTATAATTACCTCTTTTCTTGCCCTGAAACACTTATTTTCCCCTGTGCTGTTTTTATTTCTTTTTTCTCAATGTGGAAACTTTTTTATTTCAAGGGATAGGAAAAATTACGAAACAGTGCACGGCTAGACATTAAAGAAAAAGCTCATAGAAAAATAGGCAGCTCAGGAAAAGAAAAAGAGTAACAAACATTTTTGTTACAACTTTCTCTCCCTTTCAATCCTGGCTGCACTATTGTTGGGCCTATTAGCATCAGCAACAGTATCAGAGACTTATTTACATACTGATTGTCCAGTGTGCTTTCATTTGCCATTCTTAACCAGAAAAAGAGATTGATTTCAATGCAAAAAAAGAAAGGAAGGAAGGAAGGAAGGAAGGAAGGAAGGAAGGAAAGGAAAGGAAAGGAAGGAAAACCAAACCAAAAACAAGCATAACCTAATAGCCATTTAGAAACCAGTGGGAATTGATTTCATTCCACTTCTGCTGTGAAAGTGGCAGTTCTCCAACAGAGCAAATTCAAAGGCAAACTCCAGTACAAAACTGCTTTTCAGAACTAGTTGACAAATTTTATTTTAGCTGTTTAGGCATGACTATAACCAATTATTTCCTGTCCCAATATATGGCATAAAGTAACCCAGAAAAACAATAAGAATGATTATATTATCCTTACATACTGTACTCGTATGACACAGTTACATATGTGTGCCACACAGAATATAATGTAAGCTTATTCTACAGTCAGTCTGTTATTTTCCATGGTGGAGATGAACAAACTTTATTTGTTACTCTCCAAATGGACTACAACTCCCAGAGGTTCTAAAGCTGCACATCCTCCAATTATGGGTAAAACTACCAATAGCAATAGCACTTAGACTTATATAAATTTATCTTGTATTTTTATGTACACTGAGAGCACATGCACCAAAGACAAATTCCTTGTGTGTCCAATCACACTTGGCCAATAAAGAATTCTATTCTATTCTATTCTATCTATACTGCTTCATAATGTTTTCTAGCCCTCTCTAAGCGGTTTATAGAGTCAACATCAGGGGTGGGTTGTGGATCTTTTTGTTGCTGGTTTGCTCAGAGTTATGTCTTGTGTGTGTGTGCACAAAGCGCGTGAACAGCAATCAAAAAATAGCTTCTGCGCATGCACTGAAGCAAAATCCAACATGGCGGCACCCACAGAGACCCCGAGGGAACTGGCTCCGTGACATGATCACCGAGTTACTAACAGTTCTAAAGAACCAGTTAGAACCGGTAGGAACCCACCTCTGGTCAGCATATTACCCCCAACAATCTGAGTCTTCATTTTACCGACCTCGGAAGCATGGAAGGCTGAGTCAACCTTGAGCCTGGTGAGATTTGAACTGCTAGCAGTTGGCAAAATTAGCCTACAATACTGCATTCTAACCACTATGCCACCATGGTTCAGTGATGTAGTTGATAATGTAATAAGGAGCATGGATCTGTCCAGGTGCACTGTACTTGCTGCTGTGGGGATATTTGCTCTCTGTAAGTCACTGCCTCCCTGGCCATTTGTTTTGGGCTGCAGAGGAGATAGGGAATACAAACTATGCAGAAGTATCTGCTCACACAGTATCAATCTGACCATCATGTTCCAAAGCATTGTCAGGTTTTATCTAGGGTTATTAGATCTAAAAAGTGCTAGACCTGTGAGACAAGACTACTGCTCTCTCCTGAGAGAACATTAGTCCTATTCTGCCAAGAAGGCAGCCTTGGGCAGAACAGACGGTTTCCCAGGCAGACTGGGAAAGACAGTCAGGTTCTGTCAGCTGTTGTTTTGGATCCTGTGCATTGCAGGTTTTCCATTATTTCTGCCAGCAAAGTTTTTTGCAATCTGCAATGATAGTTTTTAACTGTCTAAGGTACTAGGGCAGCACTATTTCGAACTTCTCCTATGCATTTGGCAAAGTGTCAGCTGAGCAATTTTTTGGATTTGGGCCTAACATTCTTTTTTTTTTAAATCACTATATCTCTGTTCAGAAATAGCCCATATGGCCGGTCACAGATAGTGGTATTCGCAAAGTGTGATGTGTGTGTGTGTTTATGCGTGTGTCAGTAACAAAGCCAGGTGCTCAAATCTCTTCTGCTTTTTATATGTGTGCAATACATGCAATCCAGGGGTTGGCTGCTGGGGGTTCGGGAGAACCTCTAGTTAAGATTCTGTGCAGTTCGGAGAGCCCCCAAATCCCACTCCTGGCTTGCCCGGCCCACCTCTCTCTGCCAGAGGTGGGTTCCTACCGGTTCAGACCGGTTCTACCGATAGTAGGCCGCTGGTGACATCACAGTAGCCGCTTCTGCTCCATGGGCGGTGCCATCTTTTTTTCGGCCTCTTTTGGGGGGGGATTTTTCCAACCTGTTTTCTACTGCACATGCACACGTGCATGAGGCACATCCATGCGGTGCGGGAGGCAGCGAACCAGTGGTGAGGTAAGTTAGAACTCACCCCTGCTCCCCACCCCTCCCAGGAATCCACACGTGGCCCGTTTTGGATGCACATAAGTGTGGGGGAGGGCGAAAAACAGACCTACCAGAAGTTTGGGAAGACTGGAAACCGGCCCATTTCCAGACTCCAGAGGGCCTCTGGAGCCTCTGGAGGCTGTTTTTGCCCTCTTGGAGGCTCAAGGAAAGCCTCCGGAACCCATGGAGGGCAGTAACGCCCCCCCTGCTGTGGTGAAGGAGGCCAACTAGGCCACGCCCACCATGCCCACGCCCACCAGCAACCGGGCAGAGAACGCCTTGCTAAAATTTTTGAAGCCCATCCCTGATGCAATCATGTCTAAAAGGGGTAGGTTTTTTTTTTAATAGGCTGGTCATGATTGGCATTTTAACATCATTGACCCCCTCCTTAGAGATACCCCAGATTCCAGATATGGAGTACCTCTGCTCCTATGACCTATTAGGAGTCTAACCTGACTATTCCAAGCCGCAGCCTATTTTCACTCATTCCAGCCCAACCCCATGTAAAAGAACCCAGTTGATTGGTTGCTTCTTCCACTGATGCCAGGTATGGATTTGAAGTGAAGCTGTGGGAATTCCCAGTTGTTTTCTTTAATTCGCCCATAATGACTGTACCACTTGCAAGCCTTCTTCCTGAGGCAGAATAGGGTTTAGCAATGAGGGCAGTGCAAAGCACATTGGCATACTTTTCTGCCCGTCCACAGATTGATGATAGGAAGCTCTTTAAACATAGCTATCTGGCTGAGTCTTTAGATTCCTGGAAAATTTAACTTGCTTGGTGTTTTCTTCTGTTCATTAGAATTCAGCTCTGCAGGCCTTCTGGTCTTTGCAAACTCATTATGGGGACAAAGAGGGGTGCAGAACAAGAGTCCCCAACCTCAGAGCACATTCATCAACCTCTCCTCTCTGTCTAGTTCTCTTTTCTTCTAATGGCTGCGTTGGCAGCTTATCTTTGGCTGCGTTCCCAGAGACAATACAGAGCAAAAAAAGTCAATGCCATAGAATCCAATTACCAGACTAATTAAACTTTGGAGCCACCTTACTGAAAGCTGGTCTTTCGTCCTGGGACATTTGACTAGCATTCCCCATATTTTGTTTTTGTAAAATTAGCGTGTGGAGATTTCCAGTTCTTCTCTACGGCTCTTTTAACTGAATCACAAATAATGAGAAAGTAACAGATTTTAGAAATGCTACCGTCTCCAAATTGCTCTATTTCAATGGAATAAATAATTTATGTTGCACTGAAAGGACCTTTTATCTTCCATGTTGGTAAAAAGAACATGCTCGTTTCTTGAGAAATGATGTGAATAAGTCCAACTGGAAGGGTAGATGATACACCATAAAAGTAACAGGGTTCTAGAAGTAGGAATCCTCTCTATTTCCTTTCAAAATAATGAGCTGTTTTCTTTAGATTTTTTTTAAACCAACTTTTCCCACATCAAGGCTCTAAGTAAAGAATTTAAACTAAAAACACAAAATGGCCATTAATTCATCTCTGCTTCCTTATTTTTAAATATGTGAAAGGATGGATTGCACTTGGCATGGGGTCCTTTAGAATTCTTGCCTTTGACTTCATTACTCCTGGAGTTGAATTAAAAGAGTTTTTAAGAAAAACCCAAATCAATTAATTTATTTTTTCCCCTCCCAAAAAAAATAATCTTTCCACTTTTGGAAATAGAAATTCTACCCTTTACTAAAGAAAAGGCAGCTGTCTGAACTCAACATGGCACATTTGATTAAAGCAATACTTCAAGCACCAGAGAAATCATTTGAAAAATGAAGTAAAAGATGCTAAGGGTATATTTTAGAATAGTTGGCCCAGAATATTTAAAAGAAACTCCTGACTTTTGGCATCCACCTCTCTTTAACCCCGTCATTTTCCTTGTATGTAAGCTCCACACAGGAAAAAGGTGGAGCAGGTAGGAATTCAGTAATTCTCTGCCTCTCCTTCTGTCTTGTTTCCTCTTACTCTGACAAGATAATTTAGGAAAAGATATTTGGTAATGGAAGTAAGTCTGTTCAATATCCTCAAAATTTCAGGGCAGGGCAGGATAGGATAGAATAGGATAGAGTAGCAGTGTTTTGTAATTTGTGTCAGTGTTCTATTTTGTCCAGACAATTCGGCCATAGAAGAACATGGAAGTAATAAAGGAGGATATTTGTAGCTCATGCGCAGAAGCAAAATCCAAAATGGCGGCACCCATGGAGACACCGAAGGAACCGGCTCCATGATGTCATCACCGAGTTACTACCGGTTCTAAAGAAGTGGTTAGAACTGGTAGGAACCCACTTCTCCTAGTTAGGTTGCTACAAGAAAACAACCAAACCTCAGAGAGCATCATGGATCCCCTCAGAACATGGAAACCTAGAGGACTTTGGACAGAAGTGACAAAAATTACATCAGTTTGGATTTATTATTTATTTCTATTCATTAAAAAAGTTAAATTGCCCATAGCTGAAATTCTATTAAACATATATTTTTTTAAATTAAAGACTACAAACCCAGACATCCTAAAAAAAATACAATCGGGATAATTGGCCCATGGCTGCAGCATCAGCGTGAGGTGATTGAAAAATGTTATATTTGGTTACTATTTAGAAATGGAACAGAAAGGAAAACCATGTTTGAATTCCTTGGGTCAGGTGGTTAGGGAGAGAAAGCAGTGCCTAGCGATTTTTTATTTTTTTTTAAATCAGGACATGATGATTAACTTAATAATGATGACTGGCTTGTAGGGAAAAGGTTAAGATATTTCCATCCCAAAGAGCTTGCAGTTAGTATAATAAGAATGAGCTGCTATGAGCAGGGAAGGAGAGAGGGGTGTTGCACATTCTTGTAATGCTAAACCATGAGTGGGCCCCTTGCAGAAACAAAGTTGGAAAGAAGAAAGAGAAAGAAAGGGTAACCTCTCCCCCTCCCTTTTCACTGTGGTCCTGATTCTAACAAACACAATCCACAACAGAAGAAAAAGTTCCCGTTCCTTTACCGAACCACAATTTGGTGTTGTGTCTGCATACAGCCCCTGTTTTGTATTAGCACTAGTAATATGTGAGTCTTTTTGTATTTATATGTAGCTTTGCATCATAACAATAATTAACAAATGATTTTTCCTGCCTTTGTCACATGGACCTGTACAGGTTTGGGGGTTCTTAGTGGCCATGGTACAATCTCTCTCATCAGGCAGAACTTTTTTTGGGGGGCAGCTTGCTTTCTAATGACAAGGCAACTAATGTAAATGTGTTTGGGTTCTCTTTGAATCCATAAAATAATCTTCATAGTTTAATGTTTTATGGGTTGCTTTCTTGAAGGAGAAAGTTACTAACGCAGAAAGTAACTACTGCATTAATAATATAGGATGTCATTCTGATAGTTCCCCTTTTCAGATGACATTAACTTTTTAATCTGACTCATGAACTGACTCTAACCCACTATGAAAAATGTAATACCAATGTGTTTCACCTATTTTTCCCCTTACTTTATGAATAAACAAACTAAAACAGTCTATAAAATATACTGTAGCTTAAAATAATTATCCAAGTGGAGAAATAGGCCAGTTGAGGCTCACTATTCCAATGCTATGACAGCTTGGGCATCTGGGATTTGAACCAGCTTCTGGAAAGAATGAACCACTAATCTTGGTGCTAAGGCTAAGATGTTCTAAAGCAGAGGTGGGGAATGATGGCCCTTTCCCCCCTCCCCTTTTAACAGTTTATTTATACATTTTTATTTTACATACATAAGTGCTTAGTGAATGGTGTATTGTGTGGATCATTTTGCTTATATAATAGTACTTTTCCCACTCATAATTTCTACCCAGTCTTCAATTCAGGACTTTAAAAGATTGCCTTATGTGTTTTTTAAAATCTTTATTTTGGATTTCACTCCAATTATCCTATTATTATGTTTGTTACTCCTGGTCTCCTGATTTCTTCAAATTCCCATCTTCTTGTTTTGATTTTTACTAATATAATAGCAATAGCACTTAGATTTATATAGCGCCCTATAGTGTTTTACAGCACTCTCTGGGTGGCTTATAAATGTCAGCATATTGTCCCCAACAATCTGAGTCCTCATTTCACTAACTCAGAAGGATGGCAGTCTGAGTCAACCTTGAGCCAGTCAAGCTTAAATCCTTGGCTGTGGGCAGAGCTGGCTTATTGCATTCTACAATATTGCATTCTAACCACTGCACCACCACAGTTCTATAAAATATAACATAAACAAGGGAAAAACAAAGATATAAAATGTATTCCAATGAACAGTTTTTCCTGATGGACAGTTAATAGTGCCATCCACCACTTTGAGTCAGCAGAAACCTATGCTAGCATTAAATATGCTGCTCCCATCAACCAGTTTATGTGGCAGATTGGAAAGCAAATCAGCTACCAGTCAAATTGCCCAACTAATAGGATGCAGGTATGGAGCAGAAGGCATAAAGTGGGAGTATTAGACACAACTCCTCGTCCATTCCTATGATCTATCAGTCAGACTATTTCTGAAACTAGCACTCTTCTAAAAGAATATTAAACCTACACTCAAAAATAACACAGAGGAGGAATCATGGGTTAAATAAGAGAGCAATTACTAATGAGAGCACTTCTATCTGTGATTACTGCCATAGGGGAATCTAACATTTGGCAATTCTGACCTGGTAGCCAGGAGGCCCTAGAGTGAGCTAAGAGTATGGCTATCAAAAATAGTTGTGACTGATAATAACAGTCATCATAATGGCATCTGGTATCCTCCATACCAGAATGAAGTAGCTGACATATTGGCCCAAAAGCTCAACTTCTCTATGACAGGAGTTTTAGAACATTTCAGGGTACAGAATCTCTTAGGTTTTTTTTTCATTTCCATAATTTTTTTTCAAGAGACAAAGCTCTAAATTTATTTTAAATTTTTCCCCCTTTTGTCTCTCACAGAAACCACTCAAATTCTTATGGAATCCTGGAGTTTCACTGAATACAGTTTGAAAAACCCTGACTCAAGTGATATGTTAGGGATTAGGGATTGGATAACCGTTTGAAGAGATTGGACAACTATTTGTCTGAAATGGTATACAATTTCTTGCTTGAGCAGTGGATCTCCAAGATTCCTTCCAACTCTGTTATTCTGTTATCTTTGCACAAACAGCCATGGGATCTTTAAAACCTGGACGTTATCATGCCTGGTTTTGACCCTCTACACATGTGCAGATGATGAAAGACATGAGTGAAGTGTGCACATGCGCAGACAACAGCACATTAGTGAGCCAGTAGGAAAAGTAAGTGCATTTTACCCCTGGTAAAAACCCAGTCGGAGAGACAACTATGCCACTCTTGCAAGAATCCAAGAAATACTGAATGTTGAATATGTAAATAGAGAGCAAAAGGTTTCACTCCAAGAAGTATTAGCATACTGCCACTCATTGGTCCATTCGAGCAGCGGGAAAATAAAGCATTGTCAGTGGCCGGGCTGCCTTATAGAGCCCTTTAAAAGAGGGCGCGTTCAGCCAGCCGGCAAGCATGTTTTGCCAAACCTTGAAATAAAGAGCTGAAGTCACTATTCGGAGTCCTGCCTCTTCTTTCAACTTCCCAATTTAACACTGAAGTAGTGAAAAGAGTTAAAAGTGCCACTATGAAAAACCTCTTCTCAATAGAAGCAGCAGGAACCATTTAAAGCCAGCAACAGTAACAGAAACGGCAGTATAAGGCCTGCAGAACATAGAGAGCTAGTTGTATTTATTAAAGACAGGACTAATGGCTTCTCAGAAGAACATTAAATGTATCTATGATGATCCTATGGAAAGTGCCCATCTGCGTTATGCAGCCAGAGGCCTTTACAGAGGCAAGGTGTCCAATCTCTTTCCTCATCTGAGTCAAAATGTCACAGACGTTCAGGTCAGTTCCCCCGGCAACCTTGAGTAGGCAATTGAGGCAGGGCAGGCCCAACTGTGATCCAGTCAGCAGCAAAACTGATGTTGGAGTATATTAGGTCACATCTGCACCCAAGAGGCAAAATGCTACTTCAAAGCTTGACTGACTGAAAATAACTTGCATTAACTGTGGCCTTTGGGGTGGGGGGGATAAGACAAATCACGAGGACATTTTAGCAAAAAAAAAAAAAAAAGGCTGAGGGAACATGATGCAGAGCTCCAAGTGGTATGCTATATTTCATTGTTAAATCTGGAGTATATAACATAAGAGAAGAGATGGTATTTACATTGTCTAATCCTCTGCTGATATTAAAAGAGATTCTAAAAAGACCAAGTATTTCTAGAAACAACAGACCGGCGGTATTCATGGCTTATGTGTGTGTCTTTCAAGTATCCAGAGAGCAATGTTTGCTTTTGCTGAAGGTGAAATACAGTCAGCGTTTTCATGGATCAAATATCATTTGAAAAGAACAGTAGGGGAAAAGGTTATTTTAAGGATTTTTCTATTTAAACGAAATGAAATATTTATGTAGCAGGCAGGCTTCTTGAACAGAGGATGGAAATGAGTGTTCATGGAGAGCCGCTTCTCTAGTCCTTTAAGTGGATAGAATAGAATAGAATAGAATAGAATAGAATAGAATAGAATAGAATAGAATAGAATTCTTTATTGGCCAAGT
>JANHFT010009989.1:0-10522 GCA_032467955.1 Pseudoxenodon macrops | reverse complement strand
TATAAAAAATATGATATATGAAAATGAAATGTAAAATTAATATTGTGGAAAATAAAAATTGTTTAAAAAAAAAAAAACTTGGCTCCAGATTGCATAATGGGCATGCTTATACAGTTTTCTTAGCAATAAAAGTGCCACGGCCATTTTGGCCAATGCTCTTTTGATTTCCCCAAAAGCTAATAGCACTGAATTTCCCATCTATGGATCCCTCCTTAGTTTACTAAAATCAGCCAAGGTTGACTAGGAGCTGCTACTCACAGTCTAGCTAACAAATAACAGTGTGTTGATTAAATCCTGAAAAAGGCTGGGTCTTTGTAAGATTACTTGGAAACAGTCTTTTACTAAACATACTGAGAAAAGAAAGATTTACGGTGCTTCCACTGGAAATTTGTTAAGAAGGTAAGTATATGAATTTGATACAGAAACATCTCTTTAAAATATCAGAGGAAATTTTTAAAAGACAATGTTGATTTGCTTTTTAAATGAGCAAGTCAAAAGGAGTAATTAATTAATTGCAGAAACCGATAGATCAAAGTTAGAATGCAGGATATTGATTAGAATATTTGGAACAGAACTATTCTGTTTTTAAAAAATCAAAATTGCCTGGGGACAAAAAGTGAAACAAAATTAGATATTTATATAGAGGCAATCTTATTTAGAAATCTTGGTATTAAATGATACAAAGCCATGAAAAGTGCTGAATAAAATTTGAGGTCGAAGGGCTGTCTTTATTCCCTTGAGCCCCACTAAACTCAATTCTTTCTTTGTTCTACTCTGTTCCTTATAAGAGGAGGCAGAGAAACTGCAGGGCTATGAAGAAAGAGGATTAACTATTAAAACAAAATAGTTGCATAAACTTACTTCCACTCTTTTTGTGCCATTGGGGACGACCCAGCCTCTTTAACTTTAATACTGAAAAATGCATCATTTTTCAGCTTTGCATCAGCTAAAGTATTAAGGCTTTCACTGAAGTAAGATGAAATATAAATTCATTTTCCTTATAAATTGCCTTACCCAGTTTTGTCAACACAAGCACATTTGTACTCGTACACAGTTGTCAACCCTCCGGCGTCATGTTGCCGTCACATGACGTTTCGCGACATTTTTTCCCTTTGCAGAGCAGGGGTGGATGTGGTCTGTGCATGATGCATCCGGCCCATGGGCTGCTAGTTTGACACCCCTGTAACTAGTATCTTCCACTTGCTGCTTAGCCTATCAGCTTTCTTTAAAGTACAATCAAACGAACGGGAATAAGAACCTTAATGATCTTATTTGAAACCAGCTATCCAATTTTTAATCCTGGCTGAGCCAGTAACTCTAGAGACTTTAAGAGCAATGTTTTGTGCTTATCTATTTGCTGCATACAGAAAATGAACGAGGGTTGCAATTATTGCTGTGGCTCAGATCTCATCATTACATTTATGCTACTCAAGAACCAGATCCTGTCACTTTGGATGCAGCAACAGCTGTTTATCATTGGCCTTAAGAAGGAATATTCTTATGATACGATAATGCACTGTAACTTAATCAGCTTTACAGTGGCTGACCACAAATGGGTTTTTACTAGGATGAAAATGCTCTAACAGACTACGTAGTTGCCAGGAGCAATTAAAGCTATGCTGAGAAGAAGTAGAGCCCTGCTTTTGGTTGATGCAATCAGGTATTCTGCAATATTGATGAGATTCAGTGCTGAGTAAATGTGATCAACCAAACAACAGGGTAGTTTTAGACTCTGGGTAGATTAAATGAGTTGCTGTGCAAGTAACAAAAGGAGCCTTTTTAGAACTTTTCTCTCTCAACAACCTATACTGATAAGAGTATTTATTAGCACACTTGACCAATAAAGCCTATTCTATTCTATTCTATTCTATTCTACTCTATTCTACTCTAGTCTACTCTAGTCTATTCCTCACAATGCCACGCCATTGTCCCAATAGTGCTTTTTCTAAAGCCAACTGGACTTTGTTTTGACAGGAGGAAACTTTTCTTGCCACAGTTGTTAAATGAGTCACTGCAGTTTTTAAGTGAATCTAGCTTCCTCATTGACTTTGCTTGTCAGAAGGTCACAAAAGGGGATCACATGACCTTGGGACACAGCAAGGGTCATAAATATGAACCAGTTGTTAATCATCTTAATTTTGATGACGTGATCATGGGGATGCTGCAAACTGTGAAAAACAGTCATAAGTCACATTTTTCAGTGCTGTTGTAACTTTGAACAGTCACTAAATGGATTGTTGTAAATCAAGAACTACCCGAAATTCCATGTAAGTGCCATGTAACAAGCTTAACACGTGCTCATTTGCCATAAACCCTAGATAAATTTTATGTTTGTTTTTTTTTTGATTGCTTAGGGGAAAAAGTAAGTCTGCACATCCATGGGAATAATCATTTTTTATTTTTAAAATATGTTTTTTCTCCTTCATGTAGATTTTATTGCAGATTATTTCTGCTGAACATGACATAACTTAGAATAATGTTTTAATACCCTTGATATCAGTGGGGAAGATTTAAACAGGTGCTTGATTTTTCTTTTAAAATTCATGGGACGAGCACTAGAGTCTAGTGACTAGACGTCCAAAACCCATTTTATGATAAAATAACATTTAACGTCTTGTAAATGTGCATTCAAGTGCAACCTTAAAGGTATATTCTTTGGGCTGGCCATCAATTTTGCTGATAATGATTTAAACATTATTGCCCATCCCCTTTTCTCCCATGCCACATTTTGCTGTTCTGATGGTTTCATTTCAGATGTTTTAAAGAGAAAATGATGCCCCAGTTACCAGAGAAAAGTGATGGGAGCAGAGGTGGGTTCCTACTGGTTCGGACTGGTTCTACCGGGTAGGTAGTAGACCACTGGTGACATCATGGAGCCGGTTCTGTTGCTCCGTGGGCGCCGACATCTTTTTTTGGGAATTTCTTCTTCTTCTGAGCATGCGCAGAAACCGAGTTTCCGGCGCCGCAGAAAGCAGCGAACTGCCGGCAAGGTAAATTTAGAACCCACCCCTGGGCGATATTGAAAAAGGCCTCACCTTCTTTACTTATGAAAGTCTCTGTTCGATCAAACAGCCTCCTTCTAAAACAGAGAAAACAATTTGATGACATCATGCCAAAATTATTATTAATAAATAACACAGCAGATGAAGGGTATGTATGTCTAGGTGTACATAATCTAGCAACACATTTTCATGGAATTCCTGACTCACACAAGATAATGTGATGGAGGAGAGAAGGAAGAAGCTTTCCAGGGCAACCTAGTGAATGAAGTGCCCACTTGTTATCTTTCCATTCACTTTTCTACCACATGCATCCTCTAATTCAGGGGTATCAAACTCAAGGCCCGTGGGCCAGATCCTGCCCCTGTGAAACAGTGAAGAACCAGCCTGCGGTGCTTCTGCCAGCGAAAACAGGCTCCTGAGCTCCATTTCCGGCTGCGATGGCCTTGGGCAACCCTTTGCCAACAGGAGCCCATTTTCACTGGCAGAGCACTCGGGCTGCCACAGGCGCCCCTGACGTGAATGACATCAAGGAGGCCATGCCCACTTTGGCCACACCCATCCAAGCCCCCCCCCAAGGTAAAACACAACCCTGATGCGGCCCTCAATGAAATCGAGTTTAACACCCCTGCTCTAGTTTATTTTAGTCTTAATATTCCTCCATCTTATAAGAAACAACGAGTTTGAAATAAGAAGTATGCCTAAATTAGGCTGAATTCATTATAAATTAGCCATGAAAACATCTGATACAGGAGATGTATGACTAAGAATTCAAATTCTTGGCAGTGGTTCTCAACTTCAGCAGCTTTAAGATTGGCGGAGTTCAACTCCCAGAATTCCCCAGCCAGTGCTGAGGTTGAGAAGTGTTGCTGTTGGTTAAGGAGAAAAAAATACACTTAGGATGGAGAGAGAGGGGGGGAAATATTTAGTGAAAATGGCCAAGGGATTTTAGTTGTTCTTCAGAAACAGGAAGACTTGGTATCCATACATCCTCAAACCATTTGCAGAGGTGCAATTTTTGCCTTCATCGTTTGGTTGAAATGATATATTGCATAAATTTAGAGGAGGGTTTTTCTTCATTACAGGTGTTACATGATAGACCTGACAGATCCAATTTCACCAGTTTCATGGAATGTACTGCAAAGATGATTTACAATACAATGGCATACTATGAGTAGTAGATAACTCTTATGGATCTACCGTAATTATCCTGTAATTATTTTGTGTTGAGAACCTTATTTAGAAGTGACATTGAGTTAAATCCAAATTAGTAATTCTTGCAGATTATCAATGAAATAAATGGGATTCATAAGTAATAACTAATTTACTCTTTATTGATTTCAATGGGGTGCCTTTACAGATGATTCTGTTCTAAGCTGAAGAAGGTTGAATGCTATCTTTTATGGGGGTAGGGGGAGAGAAAATATTGAGAAATCCTCTTATAAGATCAGACATGATCTTTTATGAACCAAGATTTTAATTTAGTACATTTCTACAGGTTTCTTAAATGATTGATAATCTTAAAATACACCAAGTTAGGCTTTATTTTGCAGTAATTGTTTAGTAACCAAGGTCTATCCTGCAAGGTATCCTGGTATATAACAAGCATAAACATATCCTAATATAGTTGTTAAAACCATGATGTGTTTGAGAGGGGATGCATGCATGGGATATTTGCTCAGATTCATTTTCAAAGAGTGCTGACAAAATTAGAAAATCCTTGTAACTCTGATACCTCTGATGTACACACACAAAAATAACAAAATATGCCCCCAAACTTAGTGAATGTAATGGATAATTTGCAATCCCTAGTGAATAACTTAAGAACTTGGTTCACTGTGGGGTCACTGCAAAACACAGAGTGTAATAGAAATACATCTGAAGGAAGTTAAAAGAGATTTTATGCTGGAATGGTGGACATTGTTGCCTGAGAAACAGAAACCTTGTATGTTTTCACAAGGAAATGAGTCATTTGTTTCTGTTGGCCAAAACTTTGTTTTCTTTTCATTTCATATTTGAGCTGCTTCATATATTTTGAAAAAGACCCAGCTTTCCAGTCTTTTGACAAAGATAACTTGTTTAATTAAATGCTCAGCAGAAGGTTTGCATAGTAATAACAACAAACCAAATAAAAGTTAGAGTAAAGAAAACACTTCAGTGTCTCAGTCCAAGAAATGAAGCTGTTTGACTCATTAGTACTAATTAATATTTAGTTTAATCGCCAGACTATTTTTTATGATGGAACATAATTGAGCTAGTTAAATGTAATCAAGTGACATTATTTTTAGTGAGCCGGTTAACCTATCTGGGCTGCAAAAGTTAAGATAACCACTAGGTGATAGGAAGGAGGTGGAGTATGCTTTTGATGCTTTGCTACCATCTACTGGTCGTCTGGATTTTTGTAGCCTAGCTATGATCACTTTATGAAATGGTGAATTTAGCTCCTCCATTAAAATAAATGTTGATTTATTTCAAATGTATTTTATTTCAAAATTTATTTCTGGTTTATGTGTTCCTGAAATTAAGCTCTGAAGGCAATTAGTGCTCAACTATTATATGTCCATAACCGCCACAATTCAGAAGGATTCAGGTCCTGGATTTGGGGCTTGGATATTGAAAGTTATTTATGAAATATTTTATGTTATAATCAAAATTAAGAATTTGTATCTACATATTTATTTGAACTTTCTCTTTTCACACATATTGAAGTTCTAGTTGATCTGGAATATTTGTATGCATATGATTGCGTTTGTTCTTCAAAATATGTCAGTTTTCATATAAAACCATATGAATATTAAAGTAAAATACACCCATATATGTATTATTTTAGGACAAACGTGCTTGCAATACATGTGCTGGGAAATGAACAGAAAAGCGTTTCCGAGTTTTCATGATGTTTGCATGACTTACTTAATATGAAATGAAACACAATTTGAAGCCAATGAAATAAAAATGAATTAAATAGAAATGCCTCCCCCATTTGCTTCTGATCCAGATAAATTTGGGTTGGATGGAGAATAAGCCAGGTAAGTTCTATTTTTCTGAGAATCCTGTTTTGCTTGGGAACAAGGAAAAGGGACTCCAGTTTGGCTTTTTCAACAACATAATAACTTCTTGGAGACTTCTATTCAGCGTCATAAAGCCAGAAGTGAAAAGGACTGCTTGTCCCAACAGGCTGCTTAATCATAGGAAGCTCAGAATATGCAACCTCAGCATGATGTGCCAAGACAGCCATTGCATCTCTGCCTATAGCAAATTTCTTTGAGGGGATGACCTTTCAAATGAGGGACATTTCCCACAAGGCTTTCTCTTCAGCACATGGCCCAGGCCATCTAAAACCAGGCTTTTCCCATTCTCCCTAGCTTCCTCTGAGCTGCTCATTATGGAATAAGCTTTCTTTCAAACAAAGCAGGGACAGGATAAATCTTGATCGGGAGGGAGTGTTGATAAGGCAAGACACCTGAAGTTCCCCTGGGGCTCAAAAGGTTGTGAAATTTTGCTCAGAGACTACAGATGAAAGCGATTACTGAGGAGGAATCCCATGAGGTTGTTCAGGCTGCTGGAACTGCAAGCAGGCATTTAACATTGTGCAGGCATATAATTGTTCAAATATTGTATGGCTTCATGAAGGTATGTCAGGCTAATAACACATGCATGTTCAATTTTCCCTCATTTTCACTGTTGTAGGAGACAGATAATCAATTGTCAAACTTTTAACATCAAGGGAGGTTCTAATCTCTCAGTTGGTTGATTGATTGATTGATTGATGGATGGATGGATTGATGAAATGTCGTGAAGTTGGGGTTGATCGTTAACAGCCACAGCTCTCCAGAATGTCTCAGCTTTGTGCATTGCTGTCATAAGCAGCTCTGACCACCTTACTGTTGGTGGTCCTTTTTCTCTCTCTTTTTGTTTGTTTTCTTTTACTTTTTAAGTGTTAGGGACTTCTCAACAGAACTGAATCTCTGAATTATGTGTGAGAAATATAATAGATCTGGCACCTCTATATATAAATCCCCCGGTATGAGAATCCCACTCAGATGAAGTTAAAATTCAGCCAGCTTTTCAATTACAACAGGGGTGTCAAACTCACGGCGTCATGGCAGCGTCACGTGATATATCGGGACATTTTTCCTCTTCGCTAAACTGGGCGTGGTGTGGCCAGCGAATGACGCATCGGGCCCAGACACTGGGAGTTTGACAGCCTTGAATTAGAACCAGTAGCTGGGTTGACATTCCACGTAATTCCTTTCTACAACATACCCAAAGTATGTAGCTGCATAAATCACAAATTTATATTATAAAATGTAAAAAATCAGTCTATGTACAAGAATCCCGACATTAAATATTTTGGAAATGTAGAGGTATTATACTGATGCTAAGTGCTATTATGTTTCTAATGTTCCTGTTTGCTTGAAATTCAAATATATTCTAGCTTAAAATATGCCACAATTTATTACCTCTTTACTATTCGGTGAGCTCTTTAATTCAGAAGGAACTGATCTAGAATAAGGATAAATTCTATTTCATGCACTTTATTTTTCATTTTAATGTTTCAAAGGCTGCTAATATGAAACTGCCATTATTGATTGTTGCAATATAACAACAAAGGCCTAACATGGAGGTTGGGTATCTGGTGGAGGGAGGAAAACCGAAATGAAACAAAATGAACTGACATAACATTGGTTTGCATGCAATTGCAGTAAATTTCAGGCTTAGCATCTTCCCACTGTCGCTCTAATATCCCCCACCTGCAGGCCTTTAAAAAGGCAATTAAAAGCTGGCTTTTTCCCTGGGCCTTTGGGTCAGGATGAGCAGAGTTTCCCACCTGAAAGAATTATACTGTATATTTTAGTTCTGACCTCCATTTTGTTGTCATTTGGTTCTCCTGGTATGTGTTGTTTTTTATGAGTATACCATTCAAAGTCATGTGACCTGAACTGAGAAGCCACATACCAGTAGATCAGAGGTGGGTTCCTACCGGTTTGGACCGGTTCTACCGAGTAGGTAGTAGGCCGCTGGTGACATCACAGAGCCGGTTCTGCTCCGTGGGCGCTGCCATCTTTCTTTAAAAAATTTTTTTGGGGGGAAAAATCATTTTGGGGGAATTTTTTTCAGATTTTTCTTCTTCTGCGCATGCACAAAACCCGAGTTTCTCGCACTGCGCATGTGTCACTATCTTGTTTTTGCCTTTTTTGGGGGGGAATTCTTCAGGGCTTTTTTCTCCTGTGCATGCGCGTGCGCACAAGGTGTGCACGTGCGCATGAGGCGTGCCTATGCATCGCGGGAGGCAGCGAACCAATGGCGAGGTAAGTTAGAACCCACCCCTGAGTCAAACCTGTGCTTGGACTGATCATTATGAAAACATCTTGTATGAACTCGATCGGTTACACTGAGATGGGCAACGAGAGACAGTTAAAGTGAGGGTGGGGGGACTAGAACTCAGGGATCTTGGCACACGATTCTCAGTCCTGGCTATGCAGTGCTGCGATACACATGATCTCTAATAAAGCGGAACCTCGACTGAGCGCGGTGGTTAGAGTGCAGTACTGCAGGCTACTTATGCTGACTGCTGGCTGCCTGCAATTTGGCAGTTTAAAATGAGGACCCAAATTGTTGAGAGCAGTATGCCGACTCTGTAAATCGCTGAGAGAGGGCTGTAAAGCACTGTAAAGTGGTATATAACTCTAAGTGCTATAGCTCTACGTTAGTGTTTCTCAACCTTGGCAATTTTAAGATGTTTTGCTGGCTGGGGAATTCTGGGAGTTGAAGTCCAAACATCTTAAAATTGCCATGGTTGAGAAACACTGCTCTAAGTGCTATACTTTCCCATAAAATGGAGCCAAGGATCGTTTTTATTTAGAGGTTTAAACCAGGGACAGCCTGACACTCTCTTCGATCAACATGTCAACGTTCTGACCAATGAACCCAACCAAAGCAAGCATTTTGAAAAATCCTCAGATGTCCAAATGCAAGACTTCATTGAGTAAATCATTTTGGCACCGATGAAGTCAAAACCAGCTCTACCTAATTCCAGCGCAAACTCGCATAGTTACAATATGGATTTCCCCCTACCGCGATGGGTGCAGGTCACATTGTCCAATTGAGTGTCATTGTATTGTTATGAGACGAAGTCTCTGGTCTTGGCAAGCACCTGCCAATGTGTCCTTGGTTCTCACGGCTCTTCTTCTTGAAGTCTGGGTGACTTCATTTCATCTCATCCTTCCCTCCCCTGCATTTCATCTCACCCTCCCCTCCCCTCTGGTTCTTTGGCAAGTTGAGAAGCGATAATAGTTTGCAAGAGCATAAGCCTGCTTCAAGCTTGACACGATATTCCTGACTGGTGCACTACAATGATGATTTTCTTTCTAATTGGAAGGAGATTGAAGTGTTCTGATGATCTCCTTTTTCTTGGTTTAAGGCTAAAGAATTGCATCCCAAGAATGAATGAATTGGTGGGTCATTACCAAAAGGGATGCAGATTTGAATGGCTGCCTCAGGTTATTTCTTCCCAAAAATAAACTGTTTGAGAAAAGCTGGGCAAATATACTCTGCATATTTCTGCACCTTCTTCCTTGAACATGGCACCGTCATCCCATCTTTCCTGTAATGGTGAAAATCTCACCAAGAAAAAAACCAGCAGATTGGAAAAGATGAGGACCTAAGTGACTGCTTTAGCTTGGTAAATAACACTGAGGCATTGGATTTAGGGTCAGAGTGAGGTGGAAGAATATATATATCTCCAATATATCTTCAAAAGAAATAGATCTGTATGATGCAAGTAGGATACAAAGAGAGGAAATATGTTTGTAAATGATAAGGGGGGAAAAATGTGAGGTGCTTCTCTGGTTACTAAAGAGGCAGACTGTTTTCCTCCATAAATTTGTTTTAAACCCTTTATCTGGTTGCAGAGCTATCTGACCTACATTTCAAACGAAGTCCAGTTAAATGGCATCTGACAAGCTATCTGCTCAAAAATCACTATGAAGGATTAACTTTACTACTAAGTAGTCATTCTTAACATCATCTTTAGTCTGCGAGATGAAGCCCATACATCTTTCAGTCACCAAGTTTGAAAAAAACAGAACAGAATAACAGTTGGGAGGGACCTTGGAGGTCTTCTAGTCCAGCCCGCTGCTCAGAGAGGAAACTCTGTGCCATTTCAAACAAGTGGCTCTCCAGTCTCTTCTTAAAAGCTTCCACAACTTCTGAAGGCAAGCCGTTCTACTGGTTGATTGTTCTCACTGTTAGGAAATTTCGCCTTAGTTCTAGGATGCTTCTCTCCTTGATTATTTTCTATTCATTGTTTCTTGTCTTTTCTTCTGGTGCTTTGGGAAATAGGTTGACACACACACACCCTTCTTTGTGGCAGCCTCTCAAATATTGGAGTACTGTTGTTGTGTCATCCCTAGTCCTTCTTTTCACTAGACTAGATATGCCCAATTCCTGCAATGGTTCTTCATATGTTGTTTTTTTGTGGGTGTGTGTTATACAATTATTCGCCTTTAGTATATGTTTTGTAT
>JANHFT010009988.1:2468-19307 GCA_032467955.1 Pseudoxenodon macrops | reverse complement strand
AATGAATAGATTGACATTAAGAATAAAAGATAAAGAGGATTCATTGTATTAGAAGACCTGGGGAAATTTTATGAATGGTTGGAAAATGAATATAAATGAAGTAAAGGAATAGAAGTGAAAGATAAACTCAGATGTGACACTGTAAAAGAGAAAAGGGAGGGATATTGAATTGAATATACAGTAGTAGACAAACACATGAAACTTAAAGAAATAAATGAAGGTAATTTGTATAAAATAAAACATGGACAATGTAAAGTTGTTTGAAAAGAATTCAATGTTGCTGGAATACCATCCCAGAAAAACAGAAAACAGTAGTAAGGGAAGGAGAAGGAGATGATGGAGAGGAAGTAGGAAGGAAGGGAGGAGGGGAGAAGAGGAAAGAGAGTTAGGGGAGAGAGTAAGAGGGGACATAGAGAAAAGGAGTTGGAGAAGGAGAAGGGAGGTAGGAAAGGAAGAAGAGGGAGAGGGGGTAAGAAAGGGAAGAAAAAAGGGTAGAATACAAAGAGAGGATGGTAGAACAGCAACCTTGAACTTAAAAAACAATAAGATAAAGTAGAATATATGTATAAAATATAGTGAAAAATGAATGATATGTGAAATGTGATGATAAATATGTGAATGTTTATATGGAAATAAAAAAACTTTTTCATTTTTTTTTTAGTTTTATTAAACACGCTAAATAAATTTTAAGTGGTTAAAAAATAAAATAGTTTATTTAATTTCCTGCTAGTTGTTTTGTGTCAATCTTTCATCTAACAACCTGTAGTTTCATGTTTTATTTACACTTTTGGATTGTTGCTTTGGAAGAATCATGCTCCAAATGCTGGATTATAGGTCCTGGAAATAGAATTTGAGAATAAAAAGGAATGAAACTGATTGTATTACAAGCTAGGTAAGACTGATGATTTCCTTCTGTGCTTCAGTGCCCTAATGTGTATGAAAATGAATTCCTCTTGGAGGTTTTACAGAAAAGCAACTGTTTTGAGAAATTGTCTCCAGCTACTTGTTTCTTCTACTTCCACATGCGGAATCTTGCTAAGCACTAATGAAGTCTTAGTTGTAATTTTCTGGTGCTTAATCTCTTCCTACCAGTTTCAGTGTCACAAAGCTTCTCTTCAGTTTGCTTGGAGTCTTGCCAAGGCTTCAATGTGTACAACTTCCCCCTCTTAAATTTCCTTGGAACGTTTCCCAACGTAGACCTTGAATCATTAATTCTGATTTCTGGAAATGAGAAAGCAGGATTAGTTTTGGTTGTTTGTTTACCAGAAGAGATTGCATTTGGATATATGAAAATTATGTTTTACTTCTGTGCCAAATATATTTATAGATTCCCTTTGAAACCCCTCTTTCCAACCTTTCCTCTTTCTCTCCCTCCTATTTTGTACATTAAGATCCTGGTTAATCATGCTTTATTACTGTTGCTTTATTTTATTTTTTCAATAGATAATGCTTGGGAAGGGCAGTTGGAAAAGCATGAATGCAATATGATCATCACACAACGTATTCTCCAAAGTAAGTATACACTAGATTTTAGTTCATCAAGGTTATACTGCCCTCCTAAATCATTGTTAGCCCTTGCAATCTGATGCTTGGATAGATCTGGGGATGCTTTAAACCTTCCCTTGTCATTACAGGCTCAAGAACTTCATGATTAGGAATGCCTATTGCACACTATCTTATACAAGGATGGCCTCCTGACATTAGGCTTAAATTATTAAATGTACATTTAAATTGCTTCAATGTGGACTTACTCTCGTGTTTAGCCTGAACACCACAGCTGGTAGATCATGTTGAATGTATAGCTATGCATGTTGCATTTTTCCTCAAAAAACTCCCCTATTTTGCCAAATAGGTAACAGAACAGTAGTAGTGCCTGCATTCCAGAATGGTCTCTGTCTTGAAAGTCATAAAGCAGTTTTGAAAACTCGTCACTCTCCTGAATGAAGTTTATATGATTTATTTCTGTTTACTTGTGATTCTTTTCCTGCTTCATTTTTTAAATTGACTATTAGGACAGTAGAAAATAATCAGAAGAATGCTTTTGCTACTTGCATTACAGTAAATAGAACACCTGTCTTTGAATAGTTTAAGATGCCCCATCTTTTACAAATCGCCCAGCTGTTCTGGTCATTGTCCCAGCTGCTTCTGCACAGCAATATGACTGCACATGAACTTGCTTGTTGAAGCAGCCAGGAAGAGATTTGAAGCAGCCTTGAGCAAAGGATGTAATTGATTGAATGATAGAGAAAAGCTTTGTTCCTGTTATTTTGCAGATCACCTCTTTTCAAAGCTTTGAATAGCTTTATCCCGAGCTATTTTTATATTATTTAAGTGTGCTGTTTGTGTCTTAATTTGTGATTGTAAACTGCTTTGAATTTTTAACAATGGAAACAATAATATGATCATGATGCTTTGGCTGTGATACATGCTCCTTCCTTTATCAAATGTTTTAGTTCCAAACGGAAGAGAAATCATCTCTTTTGAACACATTGCATCCCACTTTATTCAGAGCTGTTTTTACACGATTTTAATTTACTGTTTGTATTTTAATTTGTGTTTGCAAACTGTTTTGAATTTTTAATAACAGAAACAATAATAATATGATGATAATGATGCTTTTGCTGTGATACATGTTCTTTCATGTATCAAATGTTTTAATTCCAATGAGACTTAAGAAACCTTTCCAGAAAATAAATGGGACTTTCTCTGTATTCTTTTAGTTGGACAGGCCATGTATTATGCCATTTGAGAAGAAAGATGAAAACAATTAGAGAGAACAGAGGAGTAGAAATATACAACTGAAGCATGCAAATTCAATCAAGGGAACAGTTTATTGCTGTTATTTATTTTCTCTATATCTATACTACATATGTCTTTGCTTTGCAGCTGTATCACGTTGTGGATAAGAACTGGGTCAGTTATTCTGCTGTTAGAAAATGAAATTAAATGAAAATATCTTGCCTGAATCCATGCAAGAAAAAAAAAGGGTTTTATTTAACACTTCTGACATGTCAGGCTTAAGAGCGAGGTTGGTGTGGTGTCTCACATTGAATGTATATGCACATGCAGGAAAGGAGATGCCTCTTAAAAACAGATGCCCTGTCATTGAAAAGCAGGTGGGAAAATTATCACCCTGCAGCAAAATGACTCTGCATTATATCCTGAAACCCTGACATTTCAACACAGGATATAATACAAATTAAAGACTTTGCGGCTATTCATAATTTTACCATGATGTCTGTCCTTGAAACTAGTTTCCAGAGTGATGGGGGAGGGAGATCTGTCTGCATTTAGAAGTGGAAGGAGAAAAAGTGATAAAAAAAGGGAGCTTAAGATCTCTAAAAATATGGTTCATGGGAAATGTGAACTTTTTCAAAGAATCTAGAGTAACTAGGTTGCAAAGTGAAGTACAATTGTATAGATACATTAAAAGCAAAAGTGGAGAAGCTTTTAAATGCTCTTGCTAGGTCTTTGCATAATGTAGTGAGCAGCTTTAAAAATGTTGATTTTAAAACTATAAAACAAATTTAGTGGCAAGTTTCTTTAAGTAAAACACTGGGCCTTTTATCACAAGGAAAGTACATTTTTTTAAAAACAGTTTGGTACAAGCCATCTGGCTTTAAAAAAAGTAGTAAGTTTAGACAATTAGGTAGACAATTGAGAAAATTGTGCCAATATTGTTTTTGTTCTTTATCTCATTTGTCTCTTCCAGAGTTCAAAATTTGAGAAGAAAAATTTATTAAACTCATCCAGACTCTTATTTGTCCTTCTCACAGAAGCTTAAAGCAACATAATAGCACCCCTTCTCTCATTTTCTTGCAACACGTTCATCAGATTGGAGGTTGCACTGAAAAATGGTGGCTGGTCCAACATCACACCTTGGATGACAATAAATTTGAAGCTACATTTCCAGTCCTAGCCAAACTCTTTCATGAGTACATCATTCCACCAATAATGATTATATATGAACTGTGAAGCCTACAAACTTGAAACTTGGCATGTATGTTCCTCTTGGTTTCTAGGT
Organism: Pseudoxenodon macrops; assembly: GCA_032467955.1. Classification (NCBI taxonomy): domain Eukaryota; kingdom Metazoa; phylum Chordata; class Lepidosauria; order Squamata; family Pseudoxenodontidae; genus Pseudoxenodon; species Pseudoxenodon macrops. The sequence continues at coordinate 15,283 of JANHFT010009988.1, read as the reverse complement.
GCTCGCTAAGAAAGGATTTTTTGAAATGATCATCAGATCATTAGTATTCCTTATACAGTATTATATTAACATGCTATGATGTTAAGGAGTTCAATGTTCTACTCCCCTTCCACATCTGAAAAGAACTCTGTCCCAACTGCCAGTTGCCTTATATTAACATGCTCTGATGCTACCCCTTTGCTAAACTGGATTTGGCACATGACTCATCTGACCTGTGGGCTGGGAGTTTAGATGTTCTACTCCCCTGCCTATCTGAAAAGAACTCTGTTCCAACTGCCAGTTGCCTTATATTAACACACTCTGATGCTAAGGAGTTACACATTCTACATAAATTGTCAAGCTTTAAGTGTCACTGTATCAAGCCCGATCACATAGTTTCGTAGTGAAGTGCGGGTATCCAGCTACTAGTACTGTATATAAGCCAATAGATCTGAAAGGCATTAGGCTAGGGAATACCTAATTAAGCACTTATATGCTAATTGGTAATAAAAATCTCTTTTCTGCTATGAAAAATTGTGTAAAATACAATGGACCTACTAAATGATCATTTACTTTGGGCAAAAGTTATCAAATTAAGCAAATAGGAGAGGGAAGTCAAAAATCATTTCCTATCCTGATATGACTTATTATTTAATTTACTTATGAATACAAAACCATTATCTTTAGTTCTTAAAAATTTAGATGGTCAAGATGTGCTTTCATGGGAATAGTAAGTCCCACCTTCTTCCCCTATTTCAAAGCACAGAAAAGAGATTAAGAAATAACAAGCATCATTTTGACATGTCACTATCAACAGTGAGTAATATTTGCTGCCTTCATTGAGTTCTGTATGGTTTTAATATTATTTAGAAATCTCTATGCAGACTGTGATGTCCTCCATGGTCACATATATTTCTCATTAATTGGGTTGCCTCTGGAGGGATTTTGTTTTTTTTGTAACTTGGATCCTATCACCAATGCCTCCCTATTCCTAATCTAATTAACACAGCATCTGCTGTAGCTTCATGCTTCTTTGTTTTGAAAAATCAACAGACCATTGCAATAATGCAACACCAATTATTTGTTTTCTTCTTTGTGCTAAACACTTAAGTATAATGAAAAGATTAAAATTACATTGTCCATCTTAAAGACTGCTATTGATTTTCAACATGCCTATCAAAATTTATCAGATACAAGAAAGAGTTTCAGACCACCCTCCTTGAACTTAATAGCTTTATCTAAAAATAAAATAATGAAAACAATGAATATATTTATTCAGGAACCAGTAGGAAATTGTATATAGTTTCTAGTTCTTAACAAGCAAGTTTTTCTTTTGTTTTTAATAATTTAATGCTTTTGTTAGAGGTTTTTTTAACCAAACCTGAGATTTTCAATTATTTCAGGAACATGCTAGTATTATTTGTCTCTTTTTTGCCATTAGCAGAATTTATTTTTTTACACCTGGTCTTGATAGTTTTCCAGGTGCTAGATACAAAATGTATATTCAATTTGTATCTTCTGTTTTATTGGAGGACTATGGTGTAAACTCTAGTTGAAAGTGTGCAACTATTCATCAAACAATTTGTGCTTTGTGCTTTGATCTGTCTCATTAAAGAATGTGAATGGCTGGATTTTAACAGCTACTGACCATAAATTGCAGTATGATCTTCTGACTATTGGACATTCATCATAGCCAGAATTTATTCAAGATGGTCTATACACATATAATCATATCTGCCATAGTTTGGGGAGTAAGCAGCTTGGGGAGTAAGCAAAACACAGAAAAGGAAAAACAAACAGTAAGCCAAATAAATGGAAGAATATAAGATAAGGAAAGGAAGTATATCTCTCAGCTTTTTCTATTCTTACAAACCATCCCCACTTCTAGCAACTCCATACATCACTTCATAAATTGCCTTTTGATCTTTATATTTCTCACTTTTGAAAATGATTTCTTCTCTCCATCTAAAAACAACCTGATCTTCACCACTGTCACAACCCAGACAATCTTCCTTAATTTATTTAATTTGTGTTTGTATTGTGACTGTATTATCGATATACTTTTGTAGGGTCACTCATTATTACATTCAATCCATATTCATATTCCATATTCATTCAGCATTTATTTGTTCTTGACATCATTTGGCAGATGCCTGGAGTGAAAATGATTCTTTTCTGAGCTCTGTTCTCACATAGACCTATTAGTAAGATTTATTTAAGATTAAAGGATAGTGGTACAAGAATCCCAGCAAGTAACTAAAATTTAGAACCAATATACTTGAGCATATATTGAAGATAAGACTTCGTCTTTTGCCACAGCCTTAGGGAGCACCAGAGAAGAGGCAGCTGTTTCATTAATAACTGGGGATTCAGCAGCTGGCTGTTTACATAAGAGGTGCTTGAATTTTTATCAATCTGAAAATCAACTCTTACAATACCTGGTTCTTATTTCCAAATAACAAAGTCAGTAGGAACACACTCTTATATGTAGCCATGTTACTTTTTCAAAGAACATTCATTCCTTACAAAAGATAACCTACTACTCTCTACATTTGCATTAAAATTTGCATATCTTATTTCCATCCATTTTTCTATCTTTAGTAACTATTCTACCAAGGGTCTATAGAGATTCTCAGTCAACCAGGTCATGGTTGTCCCAAAGATGCTTTTTCAGGAGGCAACTGGACTTTCTGGTTCTTTCTTTTGAAGACATTTCGTTTTTCATCCAAGAAGCTTTTTCAGGATAGTGGGGAATGGAAGGATTTACTGTATTTGCAGACAGCTGGTAATTTGCATCCTTTTAGACTAGAGGGTCCTTGAAGCACTTGGAGGTTTATCTATGTCCTAAGGGTCACCTGAGTAGTGCTCCTGTTTCCTGCAGTCTGCAATTTTTCCTCTGGAAATCCATTCCTACTCCCATACTATTCAAAGGGTGTTCATTCAAATTTGTATCGCTAAACATCTGTAGAGATTCTCAGTCATCCAGGTCATGGTTGTCCCAAAGGTGCTTTTTCAGGGGGCAAATGGACTGTCTTGTTTTTTTCTTTTGAAGATGTTTTGCTTCTCATCCAAGAAGCTTTGTTCTATTCTACCAAGGTACCATATTTCTTTAATTGCCCAGCTGTGAGTTGTTTATGTATAAATCTTTGACGGAAGTGGTTGGCAAAATAAATAAATAAACTTATAATCAATTGTTCACTCTATTTTCCAAGTCAAACACAGCTACATTTTTTAATCCATGCTTTTAATTCATCATACAATCTATGTAGCATTCAATGTAAATCATGTGGGTTTTCTGCCAGTAAGACTACATTATTTGCAAACATGCTTGGCACTTGGCTACTATAGTTCTACCATCACCACACATTTTCCTTATATATATAATCCATAAATACATTGAACCACCAAGAAAATAATCACACACAAAAAGAGAATATTTGTATCTTAGGGTTGAAATGAGAGTTCCTTGGTGCTCTTGAGTGTGCTTGTTTTCTTGCAAATGTTTCAGTACCCCAACTAGCTAACATCATCAGGACTAGCACTGATGATGTTACTTAGTTTGGGTAATGAAAGACTTGCAAGCTGAGAGACCACCAAGGACCTCTCAAATATAACACATGCTTGTACACATGCCCTCTCTGTACTGAACCCTCTATAAAGCATGACATTTTTCTCACACGTTTTTTTCTCTCCAAACGTTTTTTATTTTTATAGACAAACAAACATACAATACATAGATAATCCATCAGTGCATCATCTACATGCATCTTTTGTGTCTTCTCCCTACTCCCAAGTTATTTCTCATATCTTAAAATTTATTGTTTCATTTCTTCTAACATTTCTCTTCCCTTGCTTTACAACATTACTACCACTGTAAAGTCATATTATTATTTTCAATATAATATAATAAACTTCAGCTCCACAATCATGCACAATATTCCTTAAATCGTGCTTATACATTATATGATACAATTTCTATACACCCACAATTGTAAGTTAAAGTTTGTTTCTCACCACATTCATATCTTTCTCACTGACTTGCTGAAGAAAAACATGTTTTCTTCACATCCCTTCCTGGCATTTCCAAAATTGTCACTCACTTTTCTCATACTCTTTTGATCAATATTCTTCTCACTGTTATAAAGTGTTATAAAGTGGAATATTAAACAAATTTCTTCCACTTGTCAGATTCAAATTTAGTTTTGACAAACACATTAAAAAATTGCACAGGAGGAGTCCTTTTTTTATGACAATAGAAATAAAGGCAATTCAACTACACTAAGATTACATAATTTCAGAATTCTAAATTTCAAAACAGAATTTCAGTTCGACTATTTAATCCAACTATAAAGCTCAGGTAACTGTTTAAAAAGAGCTGTTAAAATAAATATTCTACAAAGAATTAATTTCCTTTTCCAAATAATTCCAATCCTTATCAAGAATGAAGTATGAAATGACTGGCATAGAGAAGTATATGTTCTAACAAAAAGCAAGGATTAAATAATAAAAAGCAAACAGTAGGATTTAAAAGAACAAAACAAATTTCAGATTGTATTATCATGCTGGCTTTTCTTACCTGTAGAATTACAGTATATACAATTTTCATTATTGACCAAGGGTATAGTTTACTGTTTATAGTTATGTTCATGCTTTGTACTTTGTACCAAGTATATGCAATTAAAAGTCCAACACAGATTGATTGATTGATTGATTGATTGATTGATTGATTGATTGATTGATTGATTGATTGATTGGTTGGTTGGTTGGTTGGTTGGTTGATTGGTTTTCCTTGTCTTGGCCACAGCTTTGAAATTTCCCAGTGGTCTTCTGTTCCAATAGTAACCAGCTGTGATTCCTACTGGCTTTTTGAGATGGGTTTAATGCAACTGTTTCCAGGAGACCTGAGACCATTAGCCATGTTCTTTGAAATGACATCAAGTTGACATGGCATCACATTTCTTTCATGCCTATCTACTTTTTGAGAGTGACCCCTGCCCTGCCGAAAATGTAGGTCTTAGCCTAAGAAAGTTCAACACACTTGGTTGTGACACATATAAGCAACTATTCTAAATATTAGCGACCTGGGCATAAGCATCCCTGAAAATAGTGAGATGGACTGCTGAGTAGGTCAGAAGGAGATGCCACTGATAAACCTGCAGTCTTGTGCTCAGCTGGCCAGGAGTCAGTGCTATTAACTTTACTGGGTTTCAGATTTTTGAATTTCTATTTGAGTTCCAAATTACTGCTTGAATATTAGAATAAGAATAGAATAACAGAGTTGGAAGAGACCTGGGAGGTCCTAGTCCAACCCCTTGCACAGGCAGGAAGCCCTATACCAGGTGTGTCAAACTTGAGACCTGCAGGCCAGATGTATCACGCACTGACCACACCCACCCCTGTTTTAGTGAAGGGGGAAAAGTCACGATATATCACATGATGACAATGTGATGGCACAAGTTTGATACCTCTGCCCTATGCCATTTCAGACAAATGTTATTCAATCTCTTCTTAAAACCTTCCAGTGTTGGAGTATTCACAACTTTTGGAAGTAAGCTGTTTCACTAATTAATTGCATCCTAGCTGTTAGGAAATGTCTTCTTAAGGTTGCTTCTCTCCTTGGTTAGTTTCCATCCATTGCTTCTTGTCCTGTCTTCAGGTGCTTTGGAGAATAAGTTGAGCCTCCTCTTTATGGCAACCCCTGCTATCATGTCATATGTACTGGATCTGATTAAAACTCTCAAGGAAGCTCACACTAAATTCTTTCCAATCTCTGAACGACTGGAGCAGTGGTGAAATCCATTTTTTTTTAGTACTGGTTCTGTGGGTGTGGTTTGGTGGGCGTGGTGTGGCTTGGTGGGCATGGCAGGGGAAGGATACTACAAAATCTCCATTCCCACCCCACTCTGGTGCCAGCCAGAGGTGGTATTTGCCAGTTCTCCGAACTACTCAAAATTTCTGCTACCAGTTCTCCAGAACCTGTCCGAACCTGCTGGATTTCACTCCTGGGCTGGAGGTACTTTGAGCCTTTTCCTCATTACCTGTGACTGAATTTAAAAAAGAAGCCTAGTAAATTAGCCTTTCAGAAAGCCATTTTTGCATTCTTTAATACTTTTCTAGGATGCTGTTTCAAACATCATTTGAAGCATAATAAATACGCTGGGCTGAAACAGCTTTGTAATGTACCTCAAATGATGATTCCATGTGGTTTGCTAACAAAAACGAACCTTTCTAAGGTTGTTTATTTATTTATTTATTAAGAGTTTGAGGTTGACGTTTTTCAAAAGCTTTTTTCATGTCTGGAGATTACGTGTAAGTTATGTGTAAACTTCATCTTTATTTTTCTTTTGGTACTATGGGAATGAAAGGATTGTAATCATCGACACTCCTATGTGAATTATTATTGCAGAACCCCTGCTGTTGAGCTAGACAGAATTCACCCATTGTATGGGACATTAAAAAAATCCAAAATCAGAAAGAAAAATACTCAGCTAATTAGTGTTTAGATGAGGAACAAAGACAATGAAAAACAAAGAAGTGGAAAGGCAGAGGCTTAGGTAAGAGAGAGTGCCTTCCATTCCAAACATTAATTGTTCTATATGGACGTGCACACACTCTCCCACATGCACACACACACTTTTTTTCTCCGTCTGATTTATTCCATTTCATTTTTCCTCCCGTTTCATTCCTCTCTCCCCCCCCCAGTTTTTCTAATTAGTTTTCTAAAGCCACAATCTCTCTCTTCTTTTCAAACTGTTGAAATCCAAAGGCTCCTATTAGAAAACGGAAGATATTCTAAAACGCTCTTTTAAATTATTTCCCAGGCGATCAATATTAGAGGCGTATGGTAATTCTCTGGATTATTCTGGGAAATTATTTGCGTCTCCTTCTTTTTGCTCCAAATGACAGGATAATCTAACTAATAACAGCTCGGGCTTTGTAGGCGAACACCATTTATTTGGACAGACTGACACCATGGCCCACGTTTCAGGTCCCCCTACGGAACACACAAAACCAGGCGCAGGCTTAAATCACCGCAGGGTTTGTATTTTCTGCTCAACCCGTCGTGCTGGTTTCCAATGGGCAATGCATCATGCTGCTGATATAAGAGCCAAAATGAAGACAATCAAGCCTGGGAATCCACAGAGAAGTATTCACGCTGGGCACCATTTGTTTCTAATTGCTCTTGTAAGTTATAGTTTGAGATAAAGCTCCCAAAAAGGAATAAGCACAAAATAATAAGCAAGTCGGTTTCTCTTTCTCTCTCTCTTTTTTTTTTTAGGCTGACAGAGGCATTTAATTTTTTTTCTCCCTAAGATTCAGCGTGTTCTTCTCTCTGGGGTCTTGCATTCCTGCTCCGCTCCCCTCCTCTCCATCCCCAATTGCTTCTTCTCGAGCTTCTTCTATTCCGTCTCATAAATAAGAGTCAAAATATTTGCTGGCTTGCCATTTCAATTCATCAATTTGTTTGCATTGCAAATGCAGGGAGGCAGTCATCTTGTCATCTTGAGTGCCTGTAATTTAGTAGTTCAATAAACTTGGTTTGTGGAAACGTTTAGCGTGAAGCAACTTTTGGGGTGTTGTACGTTTCTAGGGGAAAATTGTATTCAGGAAAGAAATATGATGGCTGGATTTCTAATTATGTTTTTCTGTATGTATATACACACACACACACACAAATACATAGCTACATATATATATATATATATATATATAGTGTGTGTGTGTTAGGAATGCTCAGGTAAACCTGAGTGCAAAGGTAGAAATCATCAGCAATCTAGTCTTGATTTGTGGCTTGTGAAAAGTGGTTAAATGTTTTAAAAGCCTTCCATATAAGTATGTAGCAGTAGTGACAAAGCCCTCAGTGAAACGGGTACATGAATCTTCTGCCAAGCACTGGGTTCAGCTTATAGTAGCAATGGCAGATGCATTTTTCTGTGAACTCTCTCCTTTTTTTTACAGAAAATCACAGAGTTTATCCCATCGAGTCCAAGGCTCTCTGCTTGGTGCAGTAATTCAGATTAAATTATCCTGGACAGGAAGACAGGTGGCTGTCTAATCTGCACTTAGGCTCATCCAATGAAAAGGAACCCACAACCCTACAGGTTAATTTGATTCCAGTATCAACCTGCTCTTTTTTATGTGCAACTACTGCTATTGGTTCAGTATAAAGTAGTTTCTTTGAATGTGGCCAAATTTTGCTATGCCACATGTAAAATCAGGCAAACTTTAACTGCCCACTGATAATCCACCACCAACTGGAATATATTGTTCTGTCTGCCTTTGATTTTTAGTTTTGTTTTACTACTATTGTTATTGCTTGCAATGCTTTCGTTTGTGGGACTGGTCCATGGCAGTAATAAAGATAGATAGATTGATTGATTGATTGAAAGGGGAAAAAATTACAACAGCTGTTTTAATCATGCATAGCCCTTACTCACTTCCTAAAACTGCAGCATCCAGAATGGAGGCTAATTCATGACTGCAGTTTTTCCAGGAAGCACCCAAGGCAGCATTAATCCTCTTGTTCTTTGCTCTCTGCAGTGTAGAGGCCTCTGACTTCTTCCATCATGACTGCCACATATTTTAATAAGGCACTTGAGACTGTCCCGTGAGGCCTACTTACGGTAGAAGGCTTAAGATCTCCATACGCAGTCTTAAGGAAAGACGTTTTAGTCTTAGGGTAGATTAAACCCCCAGGCTAAAAATAATAACATGCAGCTGTGGATTAAACCTCTTGATTAAGTAGACATAATGTTATAATCTTCCTTTCTAATTTTCAATTGTAGTAGCATGGGCCATTGCATATAACCCTCATGCATTTTGCATTGGACAAACTGTTCTGGAACTTCATTTATTAATTCCTGTAGAGTCCAAAGTAAGGCTAGCTAGCAATGCTTGCTTTCAGATTAAAGGCAGATTCCCTAACGCAGGCTACAGGAGAGAAAACTTGTTTTCTTTAATGGATTTTTATTTCATTATTTTGTATAAGCATTGTTGCTATCTATAACTCACTTGATTCCAACAAGGCTCTGAAAGGCTTATAAATGATGGGGAGGGGGAAGTAAAGAATAAAAATAACCAAACCCAATAACAATCAAATCCCTAAGCATTAGTACATAAAACAGCAGTAATCATTACTTCCAGATGATTAAAAAAAACCTTCTGCATCACCTAGACTCCCCATTACTTCTTTTTGGATAGACTGCAAAAAGATGATGGCAAAGATAATATAGGCAGAATCTGAGGGCGGAATCAAAAGAGGAATCAGCCTAGAATCATTATGTGGTCATAAATGAACTAAGTACAACCCCTCTTGAATTCCATTGAATCTTATCTAACAACAAAAGGTGTTGGGTGTAAGGTGGCAATGGCATTAGAGAAAACCACTGAAGCTCTTATTATTCAGGCAAATTGTGAGGCATTCTTAAATACTACTATTTTCCTGGGATAGATGAGAATGTTTGAATCTGGAATGCGGCATTTTGAAATTTAGAGAAAGCTTTTTGCACATTTCACAAGAGCTTGCAAAGATGAGAAAGATCTTCTTCAGGAACCTTGAATCGGCAATGGTAGATTACTCAAGCTTTTACCACTTATGTTTGCCCTCATTAACTGTATATTAAATCTGAATTTACGCTATGAATAATGTTTTTCTCCTTCAACCAGGGAACATTTTATTTCATATTCTGCACTTCTTTCCCTTTTGCCCATATTCATGGAAAATCCCACAGGCTATGAATTCATTATATGCATAAATATTAGTTGAGTGACTATGTATGAGTAAGTTTAGTGCTTATGATTACTCTATACCTAAAATAAAAGGTCCCTCTTGCCTGGAGTTTTTAAGACATAAAGAGAAAAGTACTTTAATCTTTTCTTCTAGGTAGAATACTTCACTCATGTCCAACCACTGTCTGGAACTGCTACACCGAGTAAGCAGCACTTCTCGGGGAACAGGAACGAAATGAAATGATATAATTCTGGAAAGAGAGCCATCAGAAGTTATTCAATGCATAGGCAAAGCGTTTGCTGTATTATTTTCCCCCCTGCATCTGTAGACTACATTTTCCCTAAGTAAATTGGCTCAACAAAACAATAACTTCTGAAATTGGAAACTAAGGAGTTGGTAGATGGTCGGATAGTCAGGAAACTGCTGACTGAAATAGCCTGAACGAACATTTGTGCAAGGGCTGAACGTTGTGTGAATTTCTCCCTAAATGCCTTAAGATCATTGATTTCAATCTAAATCAGTTAAAAGCTTACTGTCTGCTAAATGTAGTTTTAAAAAGTGCAATGTACAATTGAAGGAAACAAAGGATTATGGTCAGGATCTGAAGGGAAACAACCGTTCATTTTGCATCTTTGAATATTCTCTACTCTGCTTCTTCTTCTTCTTTTATTGCTTTATTATAGTACATGGGAACAGCCTGTTCTAAAGAAAAAAAAGCTTTAGAAACAAAACTGGTCAAGTGCTTGATATAATTTCTTCGAGAAATTATAATATAGCAAAGACAATTTAATCATGCCTAACATGATATTATTTTCAATGTGACTTCAGTCATGGCTGACTGGTTATGGGTGCATTCGTTTTATCTTAGTTTTAGGTGCCTCACGTTTTTCTTAGGTTATACCACTATTATGTGAGGTGCACTAGCTCCCAATATGGTTCTAGGTGCCATTCAAAGTGCTGATTATCACCTTCCTTGCATGACGCAAAGCCAAGTTATGTAGGACCACCTACATGCAAGAGTCCCTGGCCACCCCACAAGATCTGACAGGATGGATGTACTCCAGGACCCCTCTATTAAACAAAGTCATTTTATAAGATGAAGAATTATGTTTTCTCCTTCAAGGTACTCTGTTTCCCTGAAAATAAGAGTTCCCCAGATAATAAGGCCAATCAGGTTTTGAGCTCATGCGCTAAAATAAGCTGTCCCCTGAAAATAAGCCCTCTCGAAAACATAGCAGCAGCCATGAGGTGACCATGCTCGCCGCCTCCTGCACCTCAAAAATAATAAGACCTCCCTGAAAATAAGACCAAGTGCTTATTTCAGGGCATCTGTTTATGGAAAAGTTATGGGTAAGTGAAATTAAGTGGAATCAATCCATTTTGTTGATTAATGTCATTCAGGCAGCATAGATGGTAAAACATCCAGGAGCACACCTCCTTGAAGTTAGAATCCTATACACACTTCTGCAAGTGCACCTCACTGTAATGAAAAAGATTTTCCTTTGGCCATATTGCATTGGGTGGTAAATAGCAATTCAGCGTTTCAGAATCTTTATTAGTACCATGGATGTAACTATACACATATCAATCTCAAAAGTAAATCAAACGCACTTACTTTTGAGAAAATGTATTTAGGATCGGACTGAAGAGAAGATTATCTGAGAATGACAATTTGATCACATATCACGCTACTTGTGTTATCAAGCCAATGCACATCTTCATGCAATAAGTTCCCAAGGAGAGAATAATATTTTAATTATTAATACTCAGAGAATTAAGACTTCATTGGCTTCATTGGTGACTCGGACAGCCCACAGTCAGAACAGAATACAAGTTTATATATTTTTGTTTGCATTTGTAATCTGTCTTTGCTTTTGTGTAAGAAACACATAGAGAAAGAAAAAATAAGTGACAGATGTCTCGTTCAAGACACAGGATCATTTCAGAAATAACTTTCTGGTTATAAATGTCCAACTTTACATGGATTCTCTGTGGTTAACATAACATACTGTATACGCCAGTGATGGCTAACCTTTTTGCCACCATGTGCCAAAACTGGGGGGAGCGTGGGGTGTGTGTCACATGCACATATGCACACACCCATAATGCAATGCCCTCACACACATGCATAAATGCACAACCACCCTGCACTGTTCCCTCATGCATGCACACTTCACTCTGGGTAGCCTGTTGGACAGTTTTTCGCTTTTCCCAGGCTTCAGGAGGCTTTCTGAAGCCTGGGGCAGGTAAAAAATGGCCCAACAGGCCAACTGGAAGTTTGGAAAGGAACTTCCGGTTAGCCCATTGGGTCCGTTTTTTGCCCTCCCAATTATTGCCCTCCCGAGGCTTCAGGAGACTTTCCTCCTGGCCTCCCCTCTGGAAGGGCGAAAATCAGTTGACCAGCATGCACATGTATGCTGGAGCTGACATAGGGCAATGCCTCGCATGCCCTCAGATATGGCTCCTCATGCCACCTGTGGCATGCGTGCCATAGGTTCGCCATCACAGATATACCCTATTGTTATAACAGCTGATTCAGAACTAGAATATCCTTTTCACACTTTATACCAGTGTTTTTCAACCTTGACAATTTTAAGATGGGTAGATTTCAACTCCCACTGCTCTATACAATACTTAATAATTTTATTGGGGCACTAGCAATGATACTACATTTAAAGGTAGAAGTGATACAATATGAACTGGCAGAACTAAGATTTTGTTTTCAGACTAACAAATATAGAATTACAGGTAGAGTCAGTTGGTATGTTTCCCATCATGACTAAATAAGGATGGGAAGATAAATTAGAAATTTAATTATTCCATTGCCTATATTGACAGAGCAGCTTTAAGATCCAGCACCCTTTCAAATTAAAAATGGAATAATTTGTAAGGCAGATTTAATTTATTTCTGTTGAACACATGTTAGCTAAGGGTTCTCTTTCACTTCACCGCCCACTCCCACCCCCATCAAAAACTCTAAAAAGCCTGTTCTCCAAGCTGTGGGAAGAAGCCTTATTTATTTCTTATTTAGTCCTAACCAGGGGATAAAATAATGTGCTGAAGCTGACCAGACTAAGGATGCTAGCCAGATGAATACCTGGTAGGC
>JANHFT010009986.1:0-11908 GCA_032467955.1 Pseudoxenodon macrops | reverse complement strand
CTCTGAAGTGAATCTGGCTGAGGCCATTTTGGAGGCTTCAGGGTTGCCACAATGTGAAGAAGGGATAGGGAGGGGGAGCATAGTTAGATGGGGGGTTTGTAGCCAAAGCAAAATAGTTTCCTGTGGGAACCAAGGACAGCCCAACAGGTGGCTGGAGAAGGAGGGATGAAGTAACCTGGCAACCAGCCAGCACCTTGATTGGACAATGTGACTGATTGTTTGGAAGAAGGGGGAATTTTCACTTTATAATTAGGTGAAAGCAGCAGGAACTTTCAGAGTCAGGTTTCAACAGTTTGTGCCAATATGATATCTCCAATGAAACTGTTCTTTGAGGACTCTACCTGCCTTAGAGTTCTGCTTTCTATGGGGCTATTACTTGGAACCCTGACAATAGATAAGAATACAGATCTAACTTATGAGCGTAAGACAAACCCTGGATGTGGCTGCTGAAATGTTAGCATATGGCCTGTCTTGCTATATGACCATTAAAAACTTGCTACTACAGATAATTTTAATGTGAATATTATTAAATATATGGAAAATTACCATGTAAATTTAAAAAAGTACCTCCCAATTAAATTAAGTTAAATATTAAATTATATTTCAGCTAAATTAAATACGTTGTACTGCTGAAAGAGTTGTTCCAATGTTTTTCATTATAAACAACTAAAATAAAGAACATGGCCTTCTCTGTGGTGTCACCAGCGTTATAAAAGAAAGTTCTTAAGGAGATTCACTTTGGTTTTGCTATAATCCTTGATAAGAAGGGCGTTGGGTACTTAGAAAACCTTAAGAAGAGCAGGAGATGCAGACATGCATGTGATATTTATTAAGTTTGTTGTTTAAGATGCACTTGCATATTATATACACAGGCTGTGGTTTTAACCCTGTGTTAACTGTTTTGAAAAAGAGAGTTAAAGATATTCAGATAAATAAACTATGAAGAATTATGGGCAGAAATGATATCTTGGAATTTAATAAGAAACAAGTGCATCTGAAAAAACAAACAAACCTGGTTCCTTTCCTTAGGAAAACCATAGCTATATACTAGAGCCCCTACTTTGCTTGGGAAAAATCCAGATTTAATCTACAGCAGCTACAGGAAAGGCTGGGAAAACATCCACTCTGAAACCTTGGAGAGCTCTTCCCAATCGCTCAAATGCTACTGAGCTTGGTCTAAGGCAGTTTTCTATGTTCCTATTATGCCGCATCATTCTTTGTATTACAGAATCGTCTTATGTCATATAAATCATCTTGGAAAATGCAGCATAATTGACTGGAATCCTCTTGGACAAAGAAAAACCACAGCAGGCTAAAATGGTTCCGGGCTGGGAAGAATACAAAGAAACATTCCCTTTGTTAATTGATTGGCATGTCTGGTGAGGCGGGCCAGCTGAGACATGTCAGAGGAGACTTGATCTGCAAGCCTAAGTAAAATGAAGACACCTGGGAGAGGCTCAAGTGTTGTCTCTGAATAGCAGCCGCTGCATACTTTCCAGCATGAAAAGGGTGAAGACGGTGGCTGAAAGCAGGCCAGAGGGCAAACCCCCCCCCAACTCATCCTACAGCCTCTCTCCAACCAACCATTGTTAACAGAAACCATCTGTGTGATCGTTATTTGTGAACAGGGTTGCCCCCTGTTGGCTCAGTCAGTTCAGAGGCCTGGGTTTATGTGGCAGGAAGTGGCATAGACCTAGATTCAGCAGTGGCTTTCCTCTTAGGATTCTATTAACCAAGTCTCACCTTCTCCTTCAAAGAATTTCCACCTGTTCTTCCATGCTGCTTCTCATCCAGAATGGTGCCATTTTTCTTTTCTTTTTTTTTGACTACAATGTGAAAGAATCATTCCAATTACTGCAGGCAATATTGAGTTAAATGAACCCATGGTCTTAATATGAAAAAAAACAAACTTATCTGTATCTTCTGTGACCTAAGACTATCCTCTCAGTCTTTATTATGTGACAATCAGAGAGCTGTTTTCAAATATTTGAAGAGTTAACATGTACTGAAAGAGGTGATGTGCATTTTTGTTGCTTTGTTGATACAACTCAAAAGTAAATATTTGGAAAAGCTTCCTGATGATACCTGTTTGATAGTGGATCAGTTTGCTTTAGAAGTTGGTAAGCTCTTTCTCATGAAAAGTTTTTAAGTAGAGGTTGGGTTGGGACCACTGTTGTTAATTGTGGTACTGGGTAGTGAATATACTGTATGTATTGATTTGTAGCTGCTTGATTTGACTGTTTAACTAGAGATCTATGAAAGATGAAACATACATAACCAATTCAAAGCAGGTCAAAGAAATAAACGGGTTTCTTCTGGAAGAATTAAATTCGTGGAACATGTGGAAAGATATTATAACAGAGGCATTTCTTTCTTTCTTTGTTTATTAGATTTGAGTGCTACCCATCTCCTCTAGAGGTTTTAAAAAGGACTCAGCAAAGGAGGATTCTCAAAACAATTAGGAAGTTCTCAAAATAAGAACTCTTGTTTTCATAATATGAACTGGATGTGGTGGCAGCACTCTGATGGAGAATATGAGGAGTTTTGAGAAGAGAATCAATCTGAATATGGCCTTGTTTGAAGTTATAAAAGTGGGGAGGAAGTACAACATTTAGAAGCCGTTATACAGTACAAAGTACTTTGCACAGTGTGCTTCCTGTCTGGGCAGCTAATCTTTGATTTAGGTAATTACCGGTACATATGCAGCAACAGCAATAGCACTTAGACTTATATACTGCTTCACAGTGCTTTACAGCCCTCTCTAAGTGGTTTATAGAGTTCAGCATATTGCCCCCAACAATCTGGGTCTTCATTTTACTGATCTTGGAAGGACTGAGGCTGAGTCAACTCTGAGCCCATGAGACTCGAACTGCCAAACTGCTGGCAGCCGGCAGTCAGCAGAAGTAGCCTGCAATACTGCATTCTAACCACTGCACCATCACAGCTCATGCCAGAGATAAAGAGTCAAGATGGGAGCAATGACTATGCAATTAAATTCCCATTGTGGATACACCAGTATGTATGGGTTAATATGTAAGTAGAAAGTAGATAAACAAAATGTACACTGTGCCATGAATCTCCAGATAAGTAAGAACGACATGTAACTGTGGCTATAATACACAAGAGCTGTGGTGGCACAGTGGTTAGAATGCAGTATTGCAAGCTAATTCTGCTGACTGCCAGCAGTTTGATTCTCATTGACTCATGGTTGACTCAGCCTTCCGAGGTTAGTAAAATGAGGACCCAGATTGTTGGGGGCAATATTCTGATTCTATAAACTGCTTAAAGAGGGCAGTAAAACACTGTGAAGCAGTATATAAATCTAAGCGCTATTGCTATTCTTTATTTTCTTTTGTAGGGCAGGAGGGCCACATATTCAAGGTACAACTGTTGTGCATCCTTGCATCAACAAGGAATTGGGATTAATAGCCCATGAATAATACATATAAAATATAATTCCTAACTTAAACTAAACTGATATATTTTCTTCACTTTGATTATTGGGCAGTTTAGAAATGAAATAGTGTTCTGTTCCCCATGCTCTATTCACATTCCTCACAAAATGTGAGAGACCCAGGGTAGTTGAAAATATTTCAGCTCTCTCTGGTTAGTTGGGGATCAAAGGATTTCCCTCCTTGATGTTCTACATTCTCATATCAAGTTACCTGCCATGTAGTGCCTTTACAAGCCATTAAGCCTACCCAGCTAACAACACCTACTCTGTCCCAATGCCCTGAATTCATGGCTGATCTCACTCTTGAAACTCAAGTGGGTCCATGTCTGAGAGAGAAAAATATTCCTTTGGCATGATACATGCTAAATTGACTACCCCATCCATAATAAGAAGATGGATGAGGACAATCTTGAGGACATGGCTAACATCAGCAGCTAGAGGCCAGGCCTACCCAGAGACATGACTTTGGGTCTGAATGCTGGGGGATGGAAGATGGATTTCAAGCATAAACACCACTTTCCTTATGGTCAACCCACACCCAGATGCCAGTCTTATTTTTCTCTGCCTGCCACAACCAAGATGTCTCTGCCTTTGCTATCTCCATAATCAGTCCTCCCCTACATCCTGCCACCCTTCTCCCAGAATTTAAGCATATATGTATCTTACAATCATGCAATCATGCAATGATATCCCAGCCTAACTACCAGTTGGCAATAACCCCAACCTGCTTCTGCGCCTCATACTTGACACCTGTAAGACATGACTGACTCTAATAGGCTACCTAACTGACATTATCACTCTCTCTACACACATCCAATATCTTCTTCCTAAGTCCTCAAATCCCCAGGCCAGCAACTGCCCCAATAAGCTACATGCTTTAATGAAACTTTCTTCTTACTTTCTTCTTTCTTCTACCACTTCTTCCCAGGGATGTATTTAGAAGAAGATAACCATCATACTAGTAACAAGTGGTAAGCTCATCCTCCATGACTTTTTCTTATTTTGCTTTTGGTGCCAATGGCCATTGCTTTATCTTATGGCGGTAAGTTCCACAAATGATTTACCATGTTGCTGACTTTCTGTATATCCTGAATTTCTTGCCAATTAACCTTAACTGGTTAAAGTTCTGGTCTAGAAATCAGGAGACCGAGGTCTAGACTGATTTTAGACATGAAAGCTGACTGGCTGATTTTGTGCCAGTCACTCTCTCTTAGGTCAATGCACCTCACAGGGTTATTGTTATGAGGAAAACAGGAGGCAGGAACATTATATGTTTCCCACCCTAAGTTGATCAAAGACAGCCTCAGGCCAGCAATTGCGACAATACATGCTAGATCAATAGAGTAAAATCATCATCACAATCACTATAATAGTGGCACAGAGTTGCCCGTCTATAATAGATAATATAAATCCCCACCATCAGTGCTTCCCCACCCCACTCATGTATGGTCAGTACAAATTAGCTTAATATTGTTTTATGAGGGATTTCCTACCTATCCTGGTGTAATGACCAGGATATGGTTTGCATCACCACTTTCCTTTTGAATGTAGGTGTCCTGTTGAGTTCCTGGTGGCTCATCTTGTTCTGCTGAGATCAGACTGTCAGCCGCAATTCTAAGCAGCTTTAAATCTTCTGGGGCTCCCTCTGCAAGTGTCAGTTAGCACCTCACTACACCAACTGTTGATCTGCTTTGAATATAACCAGCTAGGACAGAACTGAGTGGCAGATGAAACCTGCCGCTCGTAATGCTGAAGTGAAGTCAGCAGTGTTCTGCACTGGAGCTATTAGTAATCGAAGCATCTATGGAAGTACACTATTCTACCAGCAACAAAACCAAAGGAAATGCAAAAGGCAATCACCCATATTAACACTGAAAATGAAGAAGCTTAAGTGTGTTATATTAAAGGCACTGTTTTTTTTTTTAAAAAACCTAGATTGTGGCCTGTTGCCAACATAATGGGTATTTTGCTAGCAAATAATGTTTACTTGTTAGCAAGTGTCCATAATGATGGCAGCTGGCCAGCTAGCTCAATGGACTAGGCTGTCTGGCTCAGTTAGTCAGAATGTAATGTTACTGATGCCAAGGCTGTGGGTCTGAGCACCATATTGGCTGGATAGGAAACTAACTATTCTCTTATTCATTTTGAAATTGATCAGACAAACTCATGAGGAGATTATGTTTCTTCATGCCTGCTGTATGAAAACTTAAATGATAACTACCGTATGTATCCAAGGGTACTTATACCTGAGAGAAACACAAGATCAAGGAAAACAGTGAGAAAAAACCTTTTGTTCTCATGTTTTGAATTATTTATTTATTTATTTGTTTGTTTGTTTGTTTGTTTGTATGTATGTTTATTTGTTTATTTATTTATTTATTTTCTTAATCGTATATATGATTACAGACAAAGTACAAAGTATATGTTCTGACCTAGGCTTCTTGATTACATCAAGGCAAACAAACGTTGTTTTAAAAAACTTCTTTTTTATTTACCGCGGAAATTGGATTCATTTCCAGCCTGGGCAGAGTTATCTCAGTTAGTCCTATGGTCTTTCAAGATAAGTCCTTCAAGATAAGTCCATGGGGCAATGTTAAACAAGGTTCAAAACTAAGCAAGAAAATTCAAAACCAAACCAGAAGTCAGAGTTACATGTGGAGCTGCGAGATGATTGCAAACAAGTTCCGAATGAGTTGCTTCTTGCAACTCATACATCCGGTAGCTCTTCTTTTAAGTCTTCTGGGATGGTCCAACCCCTCCCAGACTTACTCCCAAGTAGCTGTTTTCCTTCACAACTGCTCTTGTCTTCTAGCAGCTCTGTGCATCTGTGCATTAGGGTCTGGCACCCCCTGTCCCTCTGCATCGCTGCTATCAGACCCCGCCGGCTCCGGCACACAAGTCCCATATGGTCATCTCTGTCTCTGATGCAGAGACCCCATCTAAGCCTTCCCTAGACTCCTGAGCTGACCCATATTCTTCTCTGCTGATCCGAGTCATCTGCCAGCTCCGCAGGCTTCCGGTGAACCACAACAGTATGATTGAGAATACATAAGATGTATAAGCTTGGTTATGAGTACATGAGATGGTTATGAATACATGGGGACATTAGGACAGGGACGGTAGGCATGCTGGTGCACTTATGCACACCCATTACAGATCTCTTAGGAATGGGGTGAGGTTATGGCCTTCTTAGAATAATGAATTTAAAGTAAAGACATCAATATGGCTGTTCAGATAGCCTTCCTTTTCCATATAAAATGACATCTCTTCATTTCAAAGGAATAAACTAATTGATTTACGTTTGGAGGTACCATTAATATTAGAAGTGTGACATAAAAGTGCCTTTGATTCATCTAATCCAGAATGGACTATTTGGATTAGCAAAGGCTCTCCCAGTAGTTTCTCAACTGCTATTTAATGTGGAGATGTTGGGAAATGCGCAAAGTCACCTCTTAATCTATACAGTTCTATTCTGTCTTCTATTTCTTGATAACACCAGAGTGCAATGTCGTGGAACCTTGGAAACAGGCTTTGATAGAAAAAGATTTGTTGCCCCCAAATTAATATATTACAACACAACTGTATCTGCTTGAGTGAACTTCGACTACAGGCTTTTGAATTTTGTTTCTTGCATCCCATAAACAAGATTAGGCTCGCAATCAAAATTCACAAGGCACGATGTAGTCTTCTTGCTACATTTGCATTTTGCAAAATGCATACATTTTCATAACAAATTTGCTTGCATCTCTGGTCAAATTTTAACCCCTTTGAGCAACAGTTTCATTCTAACATAGCAAGACATCATGCATGCATATATGGTGCAACTGCCACTCTGTCATCATTGGACTCTCGTGATACGATCTGCAAGAGATAACCACTCAGGTTTGCACATTATACAGTTATTTTATAGGGGTGAAAATTATTTTTGATTAATTATTCCTGATGGGTGGGACAAGGAAAGGCCAAGTGAATTTCTCTTCTTTCAAAACTACACCCAAATGGAAATGAAACAGTGTATTTGTGTGGGAGTGAGTGAATGAGGCAACGAGACAGAATATCTATTGATCTATATGTTGTTTCATTCCTTTGGTAGAAAAAGGCATAATGGAGAGGAAATAAAGGAGACAGATGGGGAAAAGAAGGTGATTGGTTCCTTCTATTAAGACCAACTTTTTTCTAGGCCTCATTTTGTTGGCTTTCAATTAGTGACAGGGCACAAACAGTGTATGGTCATCTGGGATTCTTGAAGGTCCCAATTAGGCTTTTCAGAAGTACAATATTGGGGAAGGGGAAGGAAACTTGACCTTTGGGGGCCTGGCGGAGGAAAAAGGTCCCTCCTTTCACTTGTTTTGTACAAATTGTAAAAGAGCTTGTGACTGTTGTTGGGTCAAAAAAGGCTTACCTGTTTTGTTATTCCTCCAAGCAGGTGTTATGTGAGAACAAGCAGGTGTTTACAGGCTCCTGACCTTGAGGATGGGCTACTGACCCATCACTCTTTTTCTTATGACATCTTCTCTTGAAAAGGGCTGGGCACAGATTTGTGGAAAGAGAGGCAAGACAATTATCCTGGAAATGTTAAAATAAGCCTCCTTTATGGTCCACTATTCACCAATGGGAGCTGACCTGTTTTGCTGACAGATGTCTGCCTTATTTAGGTCTCAGCTGGAACAATCCATGATGAATAGCTAACTTTTTAATGTTTTCTGAAAACGGCCTCGTTTTTGGTGAGGTTTAACAGAACACCTTATGAAAATATGTTTTTATACAACATGGTGGCAAATCAGATTGGCTCATAAATAAGGTAAGTCCATACATACACTTCCAGGTATGAAAACTGGTTGTTTTCGTATCTGAAATAACTGCCCTTTAGGGAAAAAATGGAAAAGATGAAAAATGTATCGAAAAAAGCTTGGATGCTTTATTTAATCAGCTTTCTTTTTAAGCGCTTTAACTAAAGGAATTATTTTTGGGTGAATCTAACAAATTATAAATATGCATTGTTAATAATTGGCTTTTACTATTTTTAAAAATCATTTTAATATGTTCAAAATTTTCCCTTTTGTCTGATTGACATTTCTTTTTGTAAAAATGTATAATTTTAAAATACAATCAGACTTACTATTTAGCAGTTGTTTGTAAATATAATCAATCGAGGAAAGAACAGCAGGCAGAGAAAACCGAGTTGAAATTTCAATAACCAAGGGAATCGCCTGAAAGTTCTAAGGAAGATCTTGGAGTTTAACAGCAAAAGAATTACATCAATTAAACTGTTGGTTAACTTCTACCTATAAATTAAACCCAGGAGAATATTTTACAGAACTGCAAAGCTATCATTCCAACACAGAAGTTGTGAATCAGCAGGGCTTACACCTGGCTAAATGGGTACAAAACCACAATCTAAGCATCCATGGAAAGGTTCATTTTAAGACTATAAGGCTGGGCTATATTTCACTGAAATTACTTCTGAAGGAACATGCTTTACATCCCTTTCTAAGACTACAATTTTATACATACTTAATGGAGACTTACATTTGTTGGAAGTTCACTCTTGTTGCTTTTATACTTGTGGCTAGCAGGTAAAAGTTATTCCCCTTATTCACAGAAATTTTCTTGCTAGCTACCATGTAATTAGCTCTTCTACACTAGAGACAGATGCTTTCAGTGGTTAAGCTATTAGATTTGGGAGCTCAAAGGTACAGGTACAAGTAGTTTGCCCTCAGCCCAACTTATTTCACAGGGGTATTGAGAACAATTATTTTTGTTTATTTGATTTTTATCCCACCTTTTTTACTTTATAAGGAAGGCAAGGCAGCAAACATACATAATCCTTCTATTTTCCCCACAACAAAAACTCTGTAAGGTGAATTGGGCTGAGAGAGAGAGTAACTAACCCAAGTCTCCCATGCAGCTTTCATGCCTAAGATAGGACTAGACCTCACAATCTTCTGGTTTCTAGGTCAATACCTTAAGTAGTACATTAAACAGGCCCACTTAAAGGAGAGTTAATAAGTCTGACATCCTGATCATTCAAAGAAAAGATATGATATAAATAAAGCAGCAACAAATATGGGAGGCTGATTTGGATCGTTCCAAATGCTTTCAAGCTCTACTATTACATGGCATGCAACAGTGATCTTTTGCACCCAATTAAAGCAAACAACTAAAGGAAACTAGCTGGCCTATAGCTTTCACCTAATTTCATTTGAATTTGAAGATAGAGAGCTTTGCTTTCCCAGTTGGAATGCTAGCCATACTTTTAGTATTTGTGAATATTTGTTCCAGCAGTATGTGAGAATGCAGTCTGTGATAAATAATGCACAGATGAATTGATCACAAGGTATTGGGTATGAACCGCTTTACAGCCAAGCAATGGAAAGACTAAGCTAACAATGGAAGGTGATGTTATTTTCTTGTTTACTTATTTTCATATGGGAATTGCTATTCTTTCCTTCATCTCTTCCCCCCCCCCTCTTCTGGAAGCAAGACACTTTTTGTTTGGAATAATTTCCTATACAGACAGATTTTCAAAGCAGGGTATTTTTTTAGTGTAAAGAATCTGAGTCCTATTTCTGAATATATTAACTTAATATGCAACAATTTGGAGGAGTTGAAAAGCATGCTGAGGAAACCACTAAGCTTTCTTAAGCAACACTGCTTGGAAATTTAAGTGCACTCTCTGTTTTATATTAGTGTTAATAAGATTTTAATCCTGCCAAAGATGCTAGGGCCAATTTTCTGTGCATATAGGTGACCAAACATAAAGGTAGGCATATGTGACTGAACACTGAGCAGGCCTTCTTGTGGTCATTTTAATTTCTTTTCATCTCCTACACATTCCTGTGAGGTAGGCAGGTATTATTATTATCCCCATTTTACAACTGAATGAGCTAAGATTCAGGCAATGGAACAAACTTGCAGAAAGTCAATACAAAGGGGCAACTGTTTCCTTCAGCAAGTTCAAGAAAGGCCAAAGCAGGGGTGAAATGCTACCAGTTTGGGCCAGTTCACGCAAACCAGTAGTAAAAAATGCTACCGGTTCCCCGAACTGGTAGTAAAAAAATGCTTTAAAAAAGTAAAAAAAAAGGTTCTGATGATCATAGTTGATCGTGGGAACCTTTTAAAAACTTTTTAAAGCATATTTACTACTGGTTCAGGTGAATAGGTAGTAAAAATGCTTTTAAAAAGTAAAGAAAAGGTTCCAACGATCAGCTGTGACAATCAGCTGTGCTGCGCAATTGTCGGAACCTTTCTAAAAAAATATTTAAGCATCCTTTTACTACCTATTCGCCCAAATTTGTAGTAAAAAATGCTTTAAAAAAGTAAAAAAAAGTTGGCCATGCCCATCCAGTCACATACCCCCCCCCAAGCCATGCCCACCAAGCCACACCCATGGAACCAGTAGGGACTGTTTTTTAAATTTCACCATTGGGCTAAAGGAATAGCTTGGCCAGAGGTAAAACTGCAGCAACTAGCTCATATGGTGACATATTTTGTGGGATTTACTCTTTTAAAAATTATTATATTTATCTTTTTTAAATAATAGTGATAGCACTTAGACTTATATACTGTTCAAGACCCAAGCATCATGTGATAGGGTGAAGTCCCATTCTTGCCTCAACTCCTACCAACTAGCAGTTCAAAATCATGCAAATGCAAATAGATAAATAGGTACCATTTCATTGGGAAGTTATCAGTGTTTCATGTGCCTCAGTGTATAGACTTGCCAGCCACATGACCACAGAATTGTCTTCTGACAACACTTGTTTCCTCATTGAGATGAGATGAGCACTGCACTCTAGAATTGGACAAGATTGTACAGACGAAACTTTACCTTTACCTTTTTAACTCATATTGCAGAGTTTCTTTGAGTTTGTGTTTTGAAGGCCTCTTAAGATTACTTTTTTTGCTTCTGTGTGTCTTGATAGCAGACAAATATTTGGAAGGCTGGAAGATGATTTGTGCTGATTGCTAGGGAACATCCCAAATGAGCCCTAATAATCTAGCATATAGTCATTTATAAACCAAGTTTGTTTGTATAGTGTTTTAATTTGCCTTTTTAAAATTAAAATCTTCATGAAACTAAATTGTATGTTCAAATTCTTCTCCTTCTGCCAATCATATTGGAAATGTATTCTCAATGGATTTGAGTTTTTTGAAGATTAAAACTTTAGGCAACACAATATTTTGTTCCTCTAAAATATATCTTTCTTGGTGCCATCTGGATGATAGTAATAACTTCAACTGTTGAGAGTAAAAGTAGTTGAGTCAGGAGCAAATAAGAAAAACAAGTGGTTGAAATTTGGTAGAGATTCTCAGTCATCCAGGTCATGGTTGTTCCAAGGTGCTTTTTGAGGAGTCATCTGGACTTCTTATTTATTTTATTTATTTATTTTATTTATTAAATTTTTATACCGCCCTTCTCTCGAAAGACTCAGGGCGGTGCACAGCCAGCAA
>JANHFT010009982.1:246295-263286 GCA_032467955.1 Pseudoxenodon macrops | reverse complement strand
GGAGGCTTCAGGATGCTTCCCTGAAGCCTCCAAAGGGTGAAAAACAGCTCAACGGGCAGAATGGAAGTCTCTGGAGGCCTTAAAACAGCCCAATTGGGGGGGACCCACTGTGCGTGGGGGGGTGTTGTGTGCCGGCATGCGCACGCGGGCTAGCACGTGCACAGTGCCATTTTTGGCACACAAGAAGAAAAAGGTTAGCCATCACTATCTTAGGGTCATCATTAATGCTATGATGGCATATTTTAAAAATATTTTTTACTTTGTCATGTTTTGATTTCTTATTGTTGTGAGTCACAACAATGCTTTGCCTTGGAGTCTGATTTGTTCAGGGATGATATTTGGAACGCTGACACCAGGACTGTTGTGTTTAATATAGGTGGCGATATAAATATTTTAAATAAACAAATATTTAATTTTCTAAAGCAGATCTCAATATAGGACCGTGTAATAGGGATTCATATCCAAATATATGAATAGCGAATATGTTACCTTCTTAAATACAGGGGGAATATTCAATTCCCATCTCATACTCAAAATAATTGAATGCACATTGTTTCTTCAATGTGTATTAATAATTGCAACTAGGGATGGATGGGTATTTTGAGACAGAAGCTCCCTACTTTCAGACTGAGAGTATTATTTCCTATTCAGTGTGGGCTGTTTTGATCATTTTGAAAGTGTTTTAAGCTCAGAACTGAACTGTTATAAGTTTAAAATGCTCTCCAAACGATTGGAGCAGCTAACAAAACAGGGCATTTTAAATTCAAAAGTAATTATATTCAGAATGTTTTACAGACCATTAAACTGCTTCCATTCAATAGGGAAAGATGAAATATTGTGGACTTCAAAGGTACAGTTGAAAATAAATATCTCCTCAGAATCAATGCCCCATATTATAATGAAAGGAATATTGCAGGGTTTAATCAAAACCCTGTCATAATAAAGGCAGTTTTGAGACCCTGCAAAATTACTGTTTAGCATGGAAATAATAAAAATGGAATCAGGAGACGGAAATTTAATTTGCCCCAAAAGTCTACAATATGCTATTAAATGAATGCTGCTAGTTACAATTTTGCAAATATTTTCTTTTAAATTTTCTAAAGAAAAAAATTACTGCCAAAGTATGAACAGTGGCATAATTGGGGCCAGATATCTATTTGGTTGAGTCTGTTTTGAATTGAAGGATACTCCTTAACTGACTAAATTTTCAGTGTTCTGAAAAGAAACTTCAAATAACAACACAATCACTAGTAATCTTTGGAACTGCACAGTGAGACTCCTCATTGTCTATATATGGTATTGATCACACATCCATGAAATGGCATCTTATGAAAATCAATAAAATGACATCTTATAAAGCTCAATACTTTCGTTTTATAAAAATACAGTCAAAAGCATTATAAATACATTCTATGATTTCCAGAAAAGTCTACCACCAAATACTTTCTGGGATTGTGTGTGTTAATGACACACACATATTCATTGGTCCCTGAAAATATAAATCCTTTATAATCTAAGTAATAAGATTTAAGGATCATCTTCAAGATTATCATTCAGCACTAAGTCTTAGCAATCCTTTGCAAAACGTATTTTAGGTAAATGAATGCAATCTATAGAAACAGGTCTTGTACTTTATTTCACTTGTATTCAACATCCCATCAACTGTGTCGAAGTCAAGTCTAATATAGCACAGAGTACATTTCTTCAATTCCACAGGGATATGGTAGGCATTACTAAATTGCTTCATTATGTTTTATGGTTCTACTCTTAAGCTTGACTAAAATGGAGAGTAGATTCTTATTTAGCAATTGTCTTTAAAACGTTTGTCAAAATGATGAAAATGGCATATTGTCATGATGCAAGTTTGCCCTTTTTGATGGAGACCCAGGCTGCCAAGATTAAAATTAAACAAGAAAAGCAAAACTTGATAGACTGAAACAGCAATAAGCCCAATCCAATAAAAACATCTGGCACATCTGATAAGTGCCATTGGAGTAAATTCTAACTGTAAAGCAAATCTCCTCTTTAGAATTTCTGTTAAATTCTGAAAAGTGGGCTAATTTTTTTAAAAAAACCAACAAATAGAGCTTCAGCTTTCAACCATTCATGTTATTGGTATGGAACAGCGCACTTACCTGGGTTCTAAAGGGCATTTTAATTTAAACAGTAAATTTCAATTACAAATGTTAATGAGTGACAGTGGTGGCAAACATCTGCCAAAAAAAGAAACCTCTGCTCCATGCCTGACACTTGCACAAAAGTATATATATATATTCTTCCCTGCTCCAATAAAATTTAGTTGAGCAAAATGTGACATCAATACATCACATTCTGTTGGTGCAATTTTGGATATAAAATGAGACCACAGTCTACGGGTGTCAACCTGTCTCTGCTTTGTGAATGCAGCAAGGACATCGTGCTGGTAAGTATCCATACAATATTTAAAGTACGAAGTTAGAAATTCAAAACTTATACAGGTTCCATGTACAATAATTATACTGATTCAAATCCATTTTTAACCGTTTCTATTTCCGCTAAGTTTTGGCACCATCCTCTTGTTCCCTGGATTGAGTACTAAATTTATCTGTAAATCAAAGCACATGCAACTGAAACAACAGCTCATTTAATTATTGGTTGTCCCTACTTGGACTTCTCGCTCTTCACTCTTTGCACGCAGATACCATAAAATACCACACAGATCTTAATAACTCCCAAATATTAATAGAACACGACCTATCAAAGTAGCGAGGCAGAAAATTGTGAACAGTCTGGATTTTTATTCATGCATGAACAAACTGTATACACAATCTTACTGACCTGAATTACATTTGATGCAAATAAAACCATGAATAGGTAAATAAAGAAAATATAGCATGCTAAGCAACGCCAAGATATTTTACTGATGATTTCTATTATTCAATATAGTCCCATTCCTTATTTTTAATTCATTGACCCAATATATTCCCTCCCACCTTTGGTAAAACCATACTCTCTATTCTCATTGTTTATACTTCTGTGCATTTGTACATCCAGGGGTGTCTGCAGGAAGAGTGAAAGAAGTCAAGATGGTGGTTGGGTCACAAAGGGATAGGAATTTGACCACAGTCACAGTCACCATCAGAGGTGGGTTCCTACCGATTCTATAGCACTGCTGGGAACTTGGCGATGACGTCATGGAGGTGCCGCCATCTTGGATTTTGCTTCTGCACATGCACAGAAACTAATTAGTTTTTGACTGCCCACACAGCGCGACACTGAGCGAACCGGCAGTAAAAATATCCAGAACCCACTCCTGGTCACCATGGGTTTTTTTGACACCCTCCTCCCAAAGAGATGGTCCTGTACTGATCCCACTCTAGTTGTCTTAAAATTCTTAGAAGAGTTACCAAGTTCTCTTGCATAAGTATTGTTGTTTGTGAGTTATTGTTAACAGGTTTATATTCCTTTTCACTCTCTCTCTCTCTGTAGCTTTTAAGTAACATTACATTAATTTACATATGAATGTTGTCTTTTCTTCCTTCCTTCTGATTATCTTCCTGAAATGATAGCTGGTTTTTGATTGTAAATAAATTTTATATTTAATAGGATTACACCTTTGGGATAAAGCTTACAAGCCCACCAGGAAAAGCAAGAATCAAATTATAAATATATTCACAAGCAATTAAGTTGGGTATAGGTGTTCTTTTTTACCATTAAGGAAAAAACTGGATTAATCTCATGTTGTCTGAAACAGGATCTACTCCAATATACCGTAGTCAAGAGTTTTACAGTTTTTATGGCTTATGTTGCAGCAGCTGGCAGCACTGAGGCTGCCTTGGCCAATTCTTTAAAAAGAAAGAAAGAAAGAATCTAAACTGGGTTTCTCCTGATTAGTACTTGGATGAGGATCAAGGAAATTCCCTGATTGAACAAAATCTTGGAATGAAATGACAACATACTTCTGTATTGCTGAAAATAAAACTACACTAGCATAGCCATGAAGTCTCACTGAGAGATGAAATTGATTTTTTTTAAAGAAATAGAATTTAAATGGCAAAAAATCCAGGGTAAACATGTATTTATTGGGCTTAAACATATACACTAGCAATAATACTGAACGTGAGCGTGATTTGATCTTTGCAGTAGACGACATGAGCATGAACATAAAAGTTTTGCATGCAAATAAGAGACCTCACATATGTTCCCATTGCTCCCAACAACAATGCTCTGTTGTTTATCATCCATCTCTAGTGGTCATGCAGAAATGCTCCTGTTGGATGATGACTGTAACATCCCACATGGTTACTGCAATCACAACTCTCCCAGCAATCTTAGACAATTGCAGTTCACAAAAATAAGAATACAACCCGGCACATGAATTATTATTATTTTATTTAATGAAAAGTAGCTATTTGTTATTGAAAATATTTTTAAAATTCCCAGATCCTCTTCTTTTCTGAAAAATAAATTAAAAGTTGGTTAATACAGTTTAAATAATGTTTGCATTGGTTTGCTACAAAACTTATCTTTGGAAAAAAAAGTGAACTCATGACATATATATCAAAAGAGCAGATCCTCTTACATGGTTGTTATTAAATAAGTAGATAAAGTGAAGGACTTTAATGATCATACCCTGATGGTATAAACATAATTAACAGTGGTTAATTTTTGTGTGGGGGAAACAATGATGTGGTTAGTGCCTTGGACTCGAGAATCACTCGCTGGATTCAGCCATGAAACTGAGTGAATATTGGTGCTTTGAGTTGCTTCATATCTTCCCAGTTAGAACCAGAGAGTTTAAGCGCTAGAAGGGATGTTGGATATTATGTAGTCCAACTCCCCACCTACTGCAGGAATCCACTATTACAGCATTCCTGATGGACATATAGCCTCTGTTGGAAGAAATGTCCATCTAGGTTGTCCATCTAGTTCCAAGTGGGGAAAAAGACACTGGAAACACGGAGACTGGTTGGAAAGGTGGTTTAATGGTGGACAGGATCACATGGTTTGAGTTCCTGAACAGGAAAGGGCCGAGATGCTGGAAGTGCCTTGGTTTTATGCCCTCTGTTGGGCCCCACTTTCGTTTCTTGCTTCCTGTGGTAAGAAATGTATTCTGATTCGTTGTTAAGACTCCCATGGGGCCATGCAAGGGGCAACTCTGTAGGCTGAGTTTGCTTGAGCCTTCCAAGTTTGCTTGAGCCTTGCTGGCTGATGCAATCTTTTTCAGGTGCCATGCGGTGAGATGGGTAGAGGGCTAATCTGATCTTTGTTATGTAGAATAGCATGGCTCAGGCCCATTGACAAAGGTGGGGGCTATTAAGAGTGAATCTGTTTCCTGCCTAAAACATATTTCTCCATTTCTCTCATCCAGGAAAATATAATATTCTGCCTTTTTAATATTTTCTGGGATATTTCATTCCTCTAGGAGTGGGGTGGGTGCTAACTTCCTTCATTAGTAAGGAGCACGGGTGGGTTCCGACTGGTTCAGACCAGTTCTATAGAGTAGGTAGTAAGTTGTTAGTGATGTCACGGAACCAGTTCTGGTCTGTGGACACTGCCATCTTTATTTTTGGATTATTTTCTTTTTGTAAAACAATTTTTTTGATTTTTTTTCTGGTTTTTTCTCTCCTGAGCATGCGTTGCCATCTTGTTTTTGGTCTTTTTTATTTATTTTTTATTTTTTTGTACTGCGCATGGCTGTCCGTACAAATCGCGCACCCACAAGGTGTGCCCACATGGGACAGGAGGAAGTGGACCGGCGGCAAGGTAAGTTAGAACCACCCCTGGTAAGGAGTAGAAATTGATTATTAAGTTGGGCGAGAGAGAGAGAGGATAAGAAACAGTCTGTTAGATCAAGAACTAGCTATAGTAGAAATAGAAACTTTTTCACATTGATTTTAAAATTTCTTTACTTTCAAAGTACCTATTGTCAGAATGGAGTTTCACTGCTCAAAGTAATACCAACGTAGCTAGTTCACAAGCTTATGTCAATATTTCATATGTGCCATTGAATCATAACAGAAAAAAAGAAAGTCAGTGTTAAATATTTAAACTGAGATCTATTTTTCCATGGGGCAGGTAGCTGAGTTGTACAAATTTCATAATATTTCTTTAGATGAAATCACAGATGGATATAGCACACAGCACGTGGCCGTCATCTTAATTTCAATCCTAAACAAGAGATAAATTTTAACACCTTATTAGAATTACTTCTAGTATCTCTGTAGCCTACTACTTAAATCATAACAATGCTGGAAAGTCAAAAAGTGGAGTTAGAGATATTATAGGCGAGATGAAACTATAGGTAGTCCACACTTAATGATGATTCAGAGTTACAACACATGTTTCCAGAGTCTTATAATCTGTTTTCAAAGTTCTGACAACTGGATCCCTCTTCCAGACTTGGGATTACATTTTGGGCTCTTAGCAGCTAGCTCGCATTTTCATCATGTGACCGTGGTTTTTGAAAACTTTTTTTGCTGGTTTCCAATGTTTACTTCTGGTTTCCAGCAAAAAATGCCCATTGGTGAAAACAGGTTCACTTAAAAACTGACACATTCCTTTAATGACTACTGTGTTTGCTTAACAACCATGGCATTTGCTTAATGGCTGCTGCCAAGAAGATTGTAAATTTGGGCATGGACCATTGGTGACTAGCTTAATGACTGCCATGATTTACATACAACTATAATTTGGGCTCAGTAATGATTGTAAGACAAGGACTACCTATATACTAATTTTGTCATCTGTTAACTCCTTTCTGTGCACCCTCCAAGCAACTATCTCTGAAGTTACTACCCAGAATAAGAAGAAAAAATAATGTTTATTTATAAAAATAGCATGACATTATCTTCAAGCAAGAAATGAAGATTATTTTTATTGAATCATTTTATTTTTTAACTTGCTGGAACGTAAATGATCTATTGCATAATAATTCTCAATTCAAGTAAAACACGGCTAGACAATGTTTCTATCTGTATACCTGTCAGTAACTGTATGGCTACTTTCTTGTTTGACTCAGTCCTGATATATGGTAGAAGTATTATTATTGTTTAATCTCAGGCAAATTGGAAAGCACTTAAAAAAGCAAAGCAAATCTTGTAATACCTTTATTCCTACTGTCCTTATCTTTTTCCACATGATCAAACCATATGGCTATCTCCTGACCTTGCTGAGCTTATTATCTGCAGTCCAAGCCAATGTTCCTGAAAAAGCTTTTCTAGGAGATTCTTTTTCCAAACCACAAATGCAGAGCTGTGATTCACAAAGTAATAGCATGGGAAGTGACATTGCATATACAAGTCTTGCTGGAGGAAGCTGTTGGAGACAAAGCACTACTCTGAGATGAATACTATTACTGTGATATGATGCACTTTGTTAAAGCAAATGAAGGGCTATGCACAGTCCTAATACTGGGTATTCTAAATTGGACTCAGAAAGCAACTAACAATCAGTATAGACATTCAGCATGGGGTTGATAGGTACCTCCAACCATTTGCTACTTATTCTGGCACAGTTTGGGCCTACATACCAGTCTTCTTCTTCTTGTGCCATATCCGTCATCGGACATGTTGGCGATCCTATTTTTATCAACAGCCATACCAGTAGCTTGCTGAAATACTAGTCTATGCTTGTTTGAAAACATAAAATATCCAAGGAGTGCTTCAGGGTAATGAATTGTGGCCTCTGCAGTCAATATTTCATTTCT
Source organism: Pseudoxenodon macrops (assembly GCA_032467955.1). Lineage (NCBI taxonomy): Eukaryota > Metazoa > Chordata > Lepidosauria > Squamata > Pseudoxenodontidae > Pseudoxenodon > Pseudoxenodon macrops. The sequence continues at coordinate 255,599 of JANHFT010009982.1, read as the reverse complement.
CACCCTCTGACTGATTAAGGTGACACTCAGTGCAAGCCAAACTCACAACTTCTGGTCACATTGTTTTCAATTGTTAGGCGATGTTAAAACTTAATTTAGTAAATACTATTCTGCTTGTCTTTGGTTCAGAGGAATTGTTAGAGATGGTGCAATTCCTAGGCTAAGAATATAGTGTATATTGTTAGTTAACTAAAACCATGTTTTGTTAGGCTAGAGAGCATACATGGTTATTTTATGCATAGATTTTACTAGGGAAATATCACAATGATAGAGTATAAGAAAATGGGTTTTTAAAAATGCTCTTATGTTGTGAGTCAATAAAATCAAGTCATAACCAGAATTAGCAAAACTGTCAAAATTAACGTAGGCAGCCTGCATCCTGCCACTGTTCTGTACTGTCCAATGCTTCACAAAATTGCACTACTAAAATTTAGTGGCAAACTGTTGAATAATAGCAATGCAATTTGCAGCCGATTTTTTTATTTGGAAATATAGTAGGAGTGTTATGTTGAATTAAAGATTCTATAAAAACATTATTCTGAAAAAACTGGAAAAAAGATTTAAAATACTGATTCTTCTGATAGGTGACATCGTCATCACCATTATCTATTGTAGTCCTTGGCAGACAAAATAATAATTTTTAAAAATAAAGACTGGCTTAAAAGAGGTTACCAATTATATCCTAAAGGAATGCGTTTTAAGGTTAACACTTTTTATTTATTTCTGTGATGTTCATTTTGCAAAGTTTTTTTCAGCACCTACCTAAGCAGATGCAGTGTGATACAATTTCCTATGGTTTGCAGCATTCTCTACCCATTTTAGACACAACAGTCCACAAAGTGACAAGCTATATAAAACTTCAGGTGAAGAGGACTGCTTTGGATAAGCAACAATGGGACACGTATTATGAACATAAAAGCAACATCAAGATTATCAAAGAATTCTACCCATTTGTAGGAGTACATACTTTGTATCATAAAATTCATATTGTTATGGTACAATGAAAAATAAAACTATCTGACCATGAAATAAAATGCATAAACTGTATTATGCTCGACTTTTCTGGGAAGGGTTGTACATGGAAGAACAGAAACTGATTTGGAAAGACTCTGGCTTGAACCCAAGGTAGATAAAAATCAATGATTTTAATTTTTTTTAATGTCATTTTTTAAATTTAAATCAGATTTTTAATTTTTTTAACAAATTAATTTTAATAAAAAGTTTTTGGAGTAAAAATCTATGTAAATATAGTTTTCTATTTAAGATAGATTAATAATTTAATTTATTCAGCATGAAATGGAGCGTAGTTATGTAGCATGAGGCTGTATATTCTGCAATATTGAGACTGTTGGTGAGTCAGAGGAGGAGCCACTGTGGGACAGAGATGACAGTTGCTCTTTAAAAATTATGATTTAAATCGAGTTGATTTAAATCGAATTGATTTAAATTGCAATTTAAATAAAATTTACCCTGCTTGAACCTTTCCTATAATCTCCTCAAATCTGGACACCCCCCCCCCCTGTATTTTTTCTAGGGTGTACAGCCAATTCAGAATGGTGGTTCAATAAACTTGAAGATGTATTTTAATGTTTTAATTTTTTTCCAATTAACCTCTAGTGTGTTGTCTTAGCATTCTTCCCTTCAGTCACCAGGTCAAGAGCTATGCAGTTATATATTAAAATACTTGCTTTAATCATGTTCAACAACTGCATATTTAGAAAATAACATTGCAGTGTTTAACCCTGCAATCCCTCCCAAATGGTCCAAGATCATTTGAGATGAACTGCTGCCTGGAACCCTTTTCTATCACTTGGGTAACTCCAAGTTGTGAAATACTACTGAATTTTCTTATTAAATGATTCTAGAGATATGCAAAATGTACTGCTCTGAGAATGGAACATCTGTCAATCGCAGTTTTGAGGATGGTTTAATAATGGAAGTAAATTCTCCCAACCAGGAGTATGTTATAGATAACAATGCTAGATTTGGCATACAATAAACAAGCTGCAGTTTAAGGCCTCCCATTACACGGATTTTGAATGAATTTTGATTTACATAATTGGTTTGAAAAACAAAAAAATAAAAGCAACATTTCTTTTCAGGAACTGTTGAGACACGGTATTAATTACTGATTTGAAATAATTTTATAAGGGTTTTTAGAAATTAAGAGAACCATGAAGTGGATATCAGAAGAGAAAAAAAGAAACGACAGATTGAAGGCAAGTCAGTCAAGAGTTGTCAGTGATTTCATTACAACTCTGGATATATAGACTAATCAGTCAAGTTTATAGCAGCCACATATACAATACTTACCTCTTCTTATAGTATAGATTACACAAATATGATTATGTCATAGGAGTCAAATTTCCTTAACAGCATACGTGCATTGCAGTAAGTCTCAAAATGATCTTCACATACCAGCTGAATCAATGTGTAAAATTCATGATAAAAATATTCTAATGATAATGTTAATTTTATTGGGAAAATAAAGTGCTTCCTTGGTTATTTCAATAATTGTGTATGTAAATTGATTCCACCAGAATCTGCATTAATTTATTACCAAAGACAAAATTCAATGTATAAATGAAGAAGCCATATGTCAAGCTGTTTTTGAGTCTGATAGCAACATGGTCAGAAGAAAAAGGTCATTTTCATAGCTCAAACTGATCAAGAAAAAACTGCAAGCAATTCTAAAAGGAAAGGAAAAGGCTTTCTACAACAGGCATTATGGGATGTAGAAAGTCATTTTTGCAAGGTACCGTAACTATTTCTGTAACAGTTCCTGTAATAGCATGGAAAAAGGTTTTGTATAGTCCAAAGAGAAATGGAAGGTTGTCAGTTATCTGGAAGGCTAGATAGATTTTGTACTGTTCTAAATTTCTACCTGCAGACAATAAGCAAGGTAGGTAAATAAGTTATTTCCTCCTCAATGGAGTACATTTCTTGCATTCTAGATTATTCAACCTCTCACTGTAAAAAGAGCATTGATCCTACTACCTACTCTTACATGGGTTTACTTTGTGTTTGGCTTGTCTTCCTAATAAATTGCCTTGTTGGCAGATCTTCCTAATTCTGTTGTCTCTGAAGTCACGGATCCTATAACTTTTTCCATGACGGCTGGCTTTAATCAATAATTAAGGGATCTATGTTCGTCCTGGTTGGAACAGCCACTCCCTCTCTCCTCTCTCAATAAGATTTTCCTCATTTAAAAACTGCCTCATACAGCAATTGTTTGCAGTTAGACTATGATGAAAAGGGAATTTTATAACGAATTCTTGCATTTATGACCTTTGCAAATCTGTAATCAGAAGAAAGTTGAAGAAGATCATAAGCACAATCATTGCTTTACTCACTGACCACTTCATTTAATAACTAAGTTGCCAATTCCCATTGTGGTCACTAAATGAAGACTACCTCTATTTTTCTGAGTTCCTAGATTCCTTCCCTCCAAAGTACTAAATTCTCTCATTGGCTGACACACATTTTCACTGCATTCTGGGTAAATAAAGGCTGCTGGAAATTGTAGTTCAGGTACAGTATAAAGCACACCTGGAGATATAATTACATTTAATGTTAGATTAAACTGAGAAGATATATAATAGTTAAAGCAGTAGCATTTTGCATATAATTACAGTATAGCTACATATATAATTAAAGAATACTTGGTTGTTTTTAGTTTGCTTTTAATACTGCACTTATTAAGCATTTTAAAATTAGGCATGTGAGATGAAGGTGAAAAGGGGACAATGTAAACTTTTAATCATAAGAACCCAATCAGTATTGCCATTAGAACCATAAATCAGCTAACTCTTGGATTATAGTTGAAAGGCATGTATGACCCAGCTATTCCCTATCCTGGTAAATTATATAATTTCTCTGTGCTGGCAATCCACAATTTCTGATGATTCATTTGGCACCATAGGTATAGTTCTCACAGCAACCAAAAAGAAGGGTTGGAGGCCATCACTTCATTTTTCACTTCTAGTTTATTTAATTTCCCCCCTCTGTGGGATGATTGATCTGCCCCCTATTTTCTTTCCTTCCACTTTTCACAACAATATGGACTTTTCAAGAGAGCTAAATCTTTGCATATGTCTAAACTATGATAATTTGAGCTTGAGCCTCAAGTGAAAATTCTGGGTTGATTTGTATGATGATCCGTTTATTTCTTTCCTTAGTTATCTGTGGTATCGTCTGGAGTCTTCCCCAATACTAACATTCAAAAGCATTCATCCTTTTTCTATTACCTTCTTCAAAGTCTCTAGAGAAAACCATTGCTTACATGATTCTGATATTTTGTAAGTATAAACACATACAGCATCTGAATGCATTTTCCAAGGCCTTCAGTGCTACTCTGCCAAGTACTAGTCTATGGCATATTTCTTGACTGCTGGTTCTTTTACTGTATTATTGATAGTCCTAAAAAATAGAAGCTATCCTTCCTTCTATTTTAATATTTTCATTGTCAGTTGGAAGGCTGGTTGCTGAACCTGTTGTCATTATTGTGGACTTCTTTATATTTAAACTTAGTTCAATTTTTTTTTCATTCTGCTACTTAACTTTCATTATTAATGCTTGCAGATAATTTGCATTTTCAGCTGTCAGACTAGTGTCATTAGCATAGCACAAGTTGTTGATATTTCCTGTTCCAATTTTAAAACAAACGCTCATTTTATTCTAGTCCAATTTACCTCAATATATATTCCTCATGTAGGTTGAATAAATAATCTCTCATTTCTTTGCCAATCTGAAACCAACGTGTATTGCCATGCTCCATCTGAACTATGACTTCCAAACCTGTGTATAGGTTATTCATTAGGATAATGTCATGTTCTGGCATTCCCATTTTTCTAAGCACATTTCTCAGCATGACGTAATCCAAACAATAAAAACTTTTTATAATCAATGAAACACATATTGACCAGGGATGGGTTGTGAATATTTTTACTTCTGGTTCGCTCAGGGTCGCACTGCGTATGCGCGCATGTGCAGCAATCAAAAACTAGCTTCTGTGCATGCGCAGAAGCAAAATCCAAGATGGCAGCGCCCACCAATGGAACCGGCTCTGTGACGTCACCATGGAGTTACTACCGGTTCTATAGAACCGGATAGAACCGGTAGGAACCCACCTCTGATATTGACTTCTTTTTGGAATTCTTTGGCTTTCTCAATTATCCAACATGAATCAGAAAGAATTTGTCTTTTCTAAAATTGTCTTCAATGTCTTGGTATCTCCATTTCCCAATTTTTGTAGGGCCTCTTTAAGACTATTGATCACAGTTATCAGAAGGGGAGGGAATGAACCCCCTGAACCTTGGTCTATGTTGTGAGGGAATTTAATTAAGAATTATAAATAAATCTAGTTAAGAAGAGTTATTTTAGTTTCAGACAAGAGTAGGTCTAAATCTACTGTACCTCCCTCTAGGTTAATTATCTGGGTCAGTTAATTCACTTTTGGAGTATGTTTTACATGCCTACCCTTTGTGACCCAGTTTAGCACATTTTATGAAAAGGGGCAGGAAAAAAAGCAAAAGGAGCCGTATCTAAATGATGCTTCAAGGCAGTGTCATTTATTATTTACTTTAGAAGAGATCCTCTCTGGTATCTTGCTATATAAAAAGGATGGGGAGTGGGGGAAAAGTACTTTCAGACTTATAATAGTTAGCGTTACAATAAAGTAGAATTAGCACCTCTGGTCATGCTTGCTGTCTGCTCTACCTAGTAAGACTGACAATTTTAAACTGTTACCTTATTTCACTACTTCCTGTCTGATTCTTCCCAAATCAGTCTTCAGGGCACATGACATTGTAATGCTAGATTCACTTAAGTTACTTCCATGAATAGTTCTGTTTCCTTTCCTTTCATTTATGTCATTGTTAGGCTTTATGTCCTGTCTTTCATTCATGAGCAGAAGAGAGCTGACATAACACTCCCTTGTCCTATTTTCTTCACAATAACCACCTTGTGGTATGTTGGGCTGAATGGAGCCTGCTGAAAGTCATCTAATTAGCTTATTTGGCTGAAGGTGGACCAGAATTCAAATGTCCTTAAGTCTAATATTTAACTACTATACCATACTGGCTCTCCTAAACAAGCCCAGATATATACATAACATTTATTTTATGTGTCATGTTCTGATATAACTTTACGCAAGTGATGCTGACAACAGGGCAACCAATAATATTAGGTGCTGGGTTTATCTATATTCATCAAAAGTCAAATATATAATTTCAATTGTGCAACACACAATGAGTAGTATTTTTTTCCTTCTCTTGCTTCCCATATTCGACAGAACTAACACTTCAGAGAGAAACAAAGAAAAGAAAACCATTGTGGCCATGTGCAACATTGTATGTGCAGTGAAATCCTAGCATAACCATGTCATCTGATGCTAAAACGAAGCAAATGGAAGAAGGCAAAAATAAAGAAATGAGAATTGATAATCAGTCAACCATCTTGACTACAAAAAAAGAAAAGTCTAACTGGAAGGCGGTTTTATTCTGGTGGACCCCGATATATTTTATATTGGGCCATAAACTGATGTTCCCATCACTGCAGTAGTATTTTCTAATGTCCTGTGGAGAGCCTGGAGCTAGATGGCCTTCAGTGCCATAGGGCAATTTTGCACACATCATAGACCACCCAAAGTGGCATCTATGTGACAAGCTAAAACATTTAGAACGGCTCACCATCTTGTAGAGAATTAGGACTTTCTTGTGTTTTTGACTGTTGAGAAATACAAATCATGGATACCACTTGTAGGCCAAGTACACAATTATAATGAATTGTCATTTCTTTTGTTAAGAACATAAAAAAGAATTGTTTTGGATGAAAACTCAAGCCAATCTGCCCAGTATTGTGTTCCCACACAGACAACCTGCTGCCACAAAGCTCACAAATAAGGCATGCATATAATTTTCTTTCTTTTCTGATGCTGTATAACAAATGATTTTGAGATGATAGTAAATCCAACATTGGAAGTTATCTTTAGGCGTTCTGATTACAGTAGTAGCTACTGTAGCTTTACTGAATTTACTTAGTCCTTTTTGAAAGTTGTCCATCCAATACATGTTATGAAAGCTGCAGTGTTTCTGCCATCTGGTGGTCAAAAGACAAAATGTTCCACTAGGAAGGTTGGAACAGAGCATCCTCCGTCCTTCAGCTTTCTGATGGGATTCCAAAATGGATGCAAATTTATCAAAAAGAAGTAGGAGTCTTACCAGTAATGAATGTGAATGGAGCTCATTTTTTGCACATAATCATAATGGTAAGTTGCCCTTATTTTGTATTTTGTGGTATTTAAAACAAATTAAAAGTATATAAATCAGGACATGGACCACTAACCTTTTGGACCTCAGGGACCACTAAATTCATAATTTTAAATCCCGTAGACCACTAATATGATCTGCCTAATGACCGGCTGGGTGTGTGTGGCTAAGTGGTCATGTGACTGGGTGGGCGTGGCCAACTCAATGTCACTCATGTCAAGGGGGCCTCACCAGCCTCTAATCACCCCTTCCCTCCCAGCCACTCCTCCCCTCCCCGCCTGGGCTCCTAAGGGCTCCAACGGGAAGCAATTGTTGGAGCTAAGCAGCCACCATGAGAAACAGTTGGCAAAACAGCTGGCTCAGTTCAAATTGCATCTGACCAAGAAGGAGGCTCAGCAGAAGCACCTCACTGAGGACTATGAGCATAGGCTTTCCAAGCAGAGGGAAGACCTGTGGGAGTGCAATGCCAGGTACTAGTGCCTGGAGGCTCAGCAGGCTGAGATGGTTAGCCAGTTCCAGGCCATGATGCTTTCCCTTTGAACACCAGCAGCGCTTCCCTCCAGCCTTTGCCTAAAGCCTCGCACCAAGAGACTGAAGCAGACCCCAAGTTGGAATTTCTGCCCCCTCTGACCCAACAAAAAGACCCAAAGGGGGAGACTCTCTGCAGCAATCCTGACATGCACAACTGCAAGGAGCTGGCATGGGCCAAGGTGGGACTGCTGCAGCCCATCCTCCAGCAACAGAACAAACTGCAAGGGAGCTCAGGGCCCAGTCGCAAGAAGTCCCATGTTCCTGGGAAGATGGGGAAGAAGCTCTCTGGTTTGCTGGTCTCCCACTCTGGCATACCTTGGCAACTGGACTGTTTCTCTCTGCCCCCCTTTCCTGTTTTGTCTGCTGGATCAATGCAGGGCAATGTCAACCTAGCTTGACACTGGTGTGCTATGTGCCCGGACCAGGCACTTTCTCTCAGCCTCCCACCTGCCTCTGCTTCTGTGAGGTCTCTGGGAGGCCTGAGAGAAAGCACCTGGTCCGGGCACACAGCCTTCCAAGAGCCTCTTTCGTGTTCCTTCCCTCAAGGAGAAGCTTTGTGGTCGATCTGAGTGAAGGAAAAAATAAAACGGGCAGACTGACGGTAGTTTCCTGACGTCGGTGGGAAAGTCAGTCCCATATTCCAGAGCTCTAGTCACAGGACTGGCCCATTGGTTGTCCTGGAGCAGCTCCTCCACCCAGGTGCACTGGCCTGCCTGGATGACCAGCCCAGGAGCAGGAGGTGCACCCAGTGGAGCAACATCCCCATCCACACACAAACACTTTTGCACTTGCACCTGTGCTCCTCCAAGGATCAGTCATTATCCACCTCCACCCCGCCCGATGTGATCTCCGCTGAGGTTCTATGCCCCCTCCAGAGTTTGCAAAGGAAGAAAGACTGCTGCTCCTTCAAGGATTTCTGCGGCCCTGGCAGAGGGCAGGGAGGAGGATCCTAGCCAGACACCAGTCATAATATACAGTGTCCACCAACTACGTTTAGCACGCAAATGACCTGGTCATGCCTGTTGTGTGAAGCTAAGTGCCTGAAGGACTCCATACTGTCACTAGGACTCCAGACTCTTCAGAGAGTGGCGTGTGAAACTTTGCTTGGGCTCGAGAGACAGAGTTTGCAGGGGCTGATCTAGCGCTCCTGCTGTCTACAAGACAAACATTCATTACACTTCTCTGGCCCAGGAGCCATAGTTTGAGGAATATAAAAAATGTAAATAATTTTTCTATGGACCACCAACATTTTCTCATGGACCACCAGTGATCCGCGGACCACTGGTTGGTGACATCTGAATCAGGAAGTACCCATTTTCCCTTTACAGCAACTAAAAAGACTGAAATATAACATTGCTTTAATTTTGTAAGTTTTTAAAAAAAGAATGCAATAAATTACCACTTGAAAAGGTGGGTCTTGGGGTTTACCCCAGGGGTGAAATCCTCCCGGTTCGGCCCGGTTCTATAGAGTAGGTTGCAAGCAGCTGGTGACATCATAGAACCGG
>JANHFT010009982.1:225964-237024 GCA_032467955.1 Pseudoxenodon macrops | reverse complement strand
CACATGCACCAAAGACAAATTCCTTGTGTGTCCAATCACACTTGGCCAATAAAGAATTCTATTCTATTCTATTCTCTCAGTACAATGAAGTTTGTACTTAGGGTTGTGTGTGATTGCTCTATGTGCATTAAAAAAACTTAAGATAGGCTTCGACTTATGACCACAATTGGGACTGGAATGCCAGTCTCTTAAGAGATACGGATCTCCCATGACTGCATTATTTAGTGACCCCATTCCCAGAAACCCCCTTACCGTTATTAAGTTAACAATGGTTATTAGCAGAGTATCCAAGCCATTCTAGGCTTGGTCCCTCCCATCCCAACCTCAGTAAGGTAAGGAACTGCCTCCAGGTCCCCCCCGTCACCTGTCTTACCCCTCAAGTCTGCCATTTTGGCCACCTTGTCCCCTACCTTGTGGAGCAGCAAGCAGCACCAAAACCATGCAGCTGTGGGACCGCTTGCTGTGCCCTGGGAAACTGAAGTCAGCTCAGCCCAGTCTCGATCCCCTTTGCCACCCAGCTGCGTGACCCCTTTGAGACCCCTGCTGCCTTGTGCTCCACCACCCCAGCTGGCCATCACTGCTGGCTTCAGGCTTCTGCTGCTGAGGTGCCTGATCTGGCTTCTTAGGCTTGAGAGGAAAAAACACAGGCTCTGTGAGGGAATATTCAGATCCAGCTTTGCTAATAACCGCTTGACTTTAGTAAACCTTTCACATCAAAAACGGAGTTGAGGATCTTTGCTAAATGTTCAGGTCTGGACAAGGGATTTGGGAAACTCCCTCATACTTTTACCCTTCCTTTCTTTATGCTAACAGGATAATCTGTATGGGAAATGCAGCGACAACTGCTATTTATAATATTTTGCAAGAGAGATTAGAATTCTACAATTCTAATTTAAAACTCTTAATTTCTCTGTTGAACCTGCAGTTTTCCAACATTTCTCGCAACACTAAGCAAGTAACTGGTGGTGATAGATTTTTTTCCTGTAAAATCTAAATCTTTTGGTAATGTAATAAACACATTTCCGGTAAAACCATAGCAAAACATCTGCACCATTTTAAGGTGATGGTAAGCAGACAACATATTATCTCCTGAGTCACTGAATGACGCATATATGGTTGTTAAGGGGGAAGAATTGCTTAGGTAACATAAATAGACTTACCCAAAAACAAAATCTGCACCACTTTGTATGAACGTTACATGAATAATTCAGAATGTAATCCAGAGTCTAGAACTTGCAGTGCTGGATCTTCATATATAGGTCCCATCCAGGACATTTCATTGCTACTCTTCAAATCTTTGAAACCATTCTTGCAAGAAACCATAATTGTCCACACCACAGCTGGCCAATGGGGGGAAAACAGAAATTGGCCTCCAAACCCTATCTCCCCTCCTTGTCTGTTAATTTATACCGATGGGAAAAAAAAAAAGATGACTGCAATTCCTACAGAGAATGAGGAAACGGTCTGTCCCCAAGAGACACCATGAAGTTCCAAGCGTCTCAAATGGCCAAACAGTAGCTTTCTGACTTGAGACTGATCACTGAGGTCCCACATCTATAGTAGTTTTTTCTCCTCTGGGTAGCTAGGAAGCAGTAGGTGCAGAGGTGGGCATCACATAATGTAAAAACCGGTTCACCTAGAACAAAATGTGAGTGTGCATGTGTGCCAGCTCACTTCGCTCATGCGCATGCCTTCTGTGCATGCGCGCGGCATCAAACAGCGATTATATAGGACGGGATAGTGCCGGGGCGGGCCCAGCCTCTGGTTGGGACTACCGGTTCGCCTGAACGGGCCTGAACTGGCATGTTGTGGTTCACCGGCAGCCTGTGGAGCTGGCAGATGAGAAAGCGGAGCGGAATATGGGTCAGCTCTGGAGTCTAGGGAAGGCTCGGACAGGATCTCTGCATCAGAGGCAGAGATGGGGCTAGGGCCATATGGGAATTGTGTGCCGGAGCCTGCGGGATAGCGATGCAGAGGGTCAGGGGGTGCCAGTCCCCAATGCGTGGATGCGCAGAGCTGCTAGAAGACGAGCAGTTGGGAAGGAAAAGGGCTACTCAGGAATAAGACTGGGAGGGGTTGGACCCTCCCAGGAGACTTAGAAGAAGAGCTACCAGATGTATGAGTTGCAAGAAACAATTCATTCGGAACTCGTTTGAAATAATCTCTGACTTCTGGTTTGGTTTTGAATTTTCTTGCTTAGTTTTGAACTTTGTTTAACATTGGCCCATGGACTTATCTTGAAAGACTTTGTCAGTGTTCCATAGACTAATTGAGATAACTCTGCCCAGGCTGGAAATGAATCCAATTTCCAGCAACCATAAATAAAAAAGAGGTTTTTAAAACACCGTTTGCTTGCCTTGGTGTAATCAAGAAGCCTAGGTCAGAACATGGCAGCAGCCCACTTCTGAATGGGTGTGGCTTCACTAACTACAGCCAATCAATGTTGGGAAAGTGTTTTGTATGGGATCGATTTTGGTGATGCTTTATTTACTCCACAATTTCCTGGAAAAACCAGGAAGGCAAAGTTATTGGCTTCATTCACTTCTTCCCATAATATGATTGAGTATTCTATTCTGGGTTGCTAATTTCAGGCACTTAAATTTTCATTACCTTGAATTATCTTAGAAGAGGACAATTATTGTCTTAAAAAGAGGATAGTTGTGTGTGCTTGACTGCATTGCCTATAATATGGTGATGGCTAATCCACCCCAAGGCTTACAAAAAAATAATCATTTGCAGGTAAGGCAATGATTACTGATCAAAATGCTTCTGCATTCCTTGCCACATCTGAACACCAGTTGCTAAGGAACCTAGGATGGAAAGAGCTGTTGCATTCCTACCCTACTGTGGGTTTCCTGTAAACATCTGTTGGATGCTGTGAGAATCCCCTTTGTTAGTTTATCTTGAGTGTATTTTTAGATTCTAAGTCTCTTCAGCTGGGAGTCTTTCATGGCTGTGCTGTGAATGCATCATGTACAAAGGCAGGTCCACAGAGGGGAGAGATAAATAATTTAAGGAAAGATTATTTCATTTGAGTTTCTTTCATATTTGGAAATAGATGGTAAAAGGGAAAAAAGCCTGTTATAGAGAAAAGACATCAAGTTAGTACAGGACTGATACTACATATGTGGTGAAATCTCCTAAATGTATTTAATAAGCCTTTCTTAAAATAGTAAAGCCTTTCATGCAAATTATATTAGATACAATAATCTTGCAATTGTAGCCTTTCCTTTTCTGGAGGCTGATATCAATAAAAATCTGCTTTCGGAAGCTTTAGTTTTATATAGGGCAAATCACTGTTAATTATGATTCCAAATATAGTTCATTCTACTGTAATTTGTCTTCATGACGTCTCAAGAAGTCAACCCACAAAGTTTTGTATTACCCAAGGGTGGCAATAAAGGTGTTAAGAGGATGCAGTACAATCCCTAGGACCATGATGGTGAATCTACGGCACAGGTGCCACAGGTGGCACATGGAGCCATATCTGCGGGCAAGTGAGCTGTTGCCCTAGCTCAGCTCCAGCATGCATGCACACGCCAGCCAGCTGATTTTCGGCTGGCCCTGCCCACGCTACCCCTCCACTCCCAGGATGCCCGTTTTGGATGTCAGGTAAGCACAGGGCTCACAGAGGCTCTGGGAGGGCATTTCTGGCCTCTGCAGGGCAGGAGAGGCCGTGTTCATCCTCCCCAGGCTCCAAGAAAGCCTCTGGAGTCTGGGGAGAGTGAAAAACGGGCCTACCGGGGCCATCAGAAGTCAGGAAATGGGCCTCCAGGGGATGGATGAGGCCATTCTCACCCTCCCCAGGCTCCAAGAAAGCCTCTGAAAAACGGGCCTACCAGGCCCACTGGAAGTTGGGAAAAGGGCCATTTCCTGCCTCCAAAGGCTTCAGGGATGCCGGCTAGGCCCAAAACGGGGCACGGGAGGGGGGGAGTCATGCGCAGGGAGTATGGGGGGTTGCATGCGCATGTGGGGGGAAGCATGCAGGGGGTCATGTGCGCATGCATGGGGGCATTAAGGGTGTGGCCATGTGCGCAGGGGGCAATAGTGTGGGCACACACGCTTTTGGCACCCGAGGAAAAAAAAGGTTCGCCATCACTGCCCTAGGACAATAGTTTTTGTTTGTGAAACAAATGCTGTATATTATACGAACGTTAGGCATCCCTTTTTAATTATTAAATGTAATTAAACACAAAAGAGAAAGTGAGCCTTCTTCCCACCTTGCACAAAAACACTATTTCACTCACAGTTTCTGTGTCACTGGCCACGACAGCTTTTCACCTGATAAAGTGAAGTCCAGCTAAACAAAAAGTGTATGTGTTCCGGAGAACCTACCATTTTCAAAGAAAAAAAAATCCAGTTGCCTTTTGGGAAAGCACCTTTGGGACAACCATGACCTGGATGATTGAGAATCTCGCTAACAGAGATGAAATGGAAGGTGTTGAAGTTACAGGAACTTTGTGTGTGTGTGTGTGTGTGATCATGCAATATTGGAATTCAACATTATGTAAGCACAATGTTTCAGAACAAGGTCAAACTAGAATCTTCCTTTAAGAGAGCTGAGTTCAGTAAACTTAAGAGAGCACTTCCATGGATGAGAATCAAGGGGGGGGAAATCCAAAAAGCTTATGAAAGAAAAAAAAAAAAACCAGTCAAGGAAATGATTGGTGCATTAATGGGAGAAAATGGCAAGGTGGCAAGCAACAACTTGAAAAAAAAGATAGAACTGCTTAACTCGTTTTTTGCGCCTGTCTTTACACAAAAGGTAAAAACAGTCCAACCTATCGAAAATAGTACCATAAAAAACAGATTTAGGGATACAAGTTAAAACAGGCAAGGATATGATAAGAGAGCACCTGTCCATCCTAGATGAGTTCAAATCGCTGGGACCAGTTGGATTATACCCCAAGGTTCTGAAGAAACTGGTCACAGAACCACTGAACTATATCGTTCAAAGAGCCTGGATCACCTGGGAATTACCAGAGGACTGGAACAGAGTTGATGTAATTCCCATCTTCAAACAAATAAAATAAATGGATCTAGGAAACTACAGACCTATGAGCCTAACCTGAATCTTCCACATTGGCAAAAAGAATCAGAACACAAAATACAAGCTGAGTGGACATGATTTTATAACTACCCTTACTCTATCAAGGACCTTGGAGTACTCATATCTAATGACCTAAGGGCCAGAGCTCACTGTAACAACATCGCCAAAAAGGCATTAAGAGTTGTAAACCTAATCTTGCATAGCTTCTTCTCCGATAACATTACACTACTAACCAGAGTATACAAAATCTTTGCTAGACCAATTCTTGAATACAGCTCATCTGTCTGGAACCCGCACTACATATTGGACAATAATACAATTGAACATGTCCAGAGATATTTCATGAGAAGTCTTCGACTCCTCTGTTCGCAACAGAATACCATATGCCACTAGACTTGAAATTTTGGGTTTAGACAATTTAGAACTACGCCACTTTCGGTCTGACCTAAGCGTACTTCATAAAATTATCTGCTACCATGTCCTACCTGTCAATGACTACTTCAGCTACAACCACAACAATACACGACAACACAGTAGTTACAAACTTAAAGTAAACCGCTCCAAACTCGATTGCAGAAAATATGACTTCAGCAAGAGTGATCAATGCATAAGACCAGACATATTACTAGAAGGAAAAAATCATGAAATTGCTTCTTGCTTTATTTGACCATGTCATGCATGGGAATTCACTGGAGAATGCAATTACATTGAGAAGAATTAGCAATAAACCAGGCTGCCAAAAAATACGGCAGCTGGACACCATCAAAGCTGACACCAGCCACAGCATAGGAAAATAAAATAAGTAGTGCAGGATCAGAAGATGTGGATAGATTGATCAACGGAATCACCAAGAATTGGACGCGACTGAATGGGTAACATCATCATTTTGCTTGCTGTTCTACTTTCTGACCAAAGTAACACAGGAACAACATGGAGAAGTGTTTTTTTAAACATAAAAACTATCCCAAACCAAACTGAACTTTGACAATTCACTAGTAGAAGTATGGGAGCAGTTTGCCACTAACTTGTTCCAAGTCGTTCTCTCTCCCATACTTTCTCCTTTGGACCACAGCACTTTGTACCTTTTCTTTTCTTCCCTTCAAGCATTAATCAAGTCAAGCAGTCCAACTGTGCTTCATTTTTTTTATTTTTTTGAGATCAGCCCAAGTTGGCCATACACTTTTATCCAGCTGGGAAACTATTTTATAGATCTGCCAGCAATATTTATATGAAGTTGAAGAAGCTCAGAACAGGCTAAGGCTGGTTGCCATGAAGAATAAGATCTAGTACTTTATTGTTCATTTTTATGAACTACAAGAAAAAAGATACATGCATAATGCTTTAATAATATTTATTGTTATAGCATAAAAATGACACAACATTGAAACCATAATTATAACGCAATAAGCCCTCTGTTTTATAGTATATTCTTTTAAACAACCAAGAAAACAAATCTCTGGGTAATTTTTTTTTTAAGGAAATAAAGTCATCGTCCGGAAAAGTGGCCTGGTGGCACTTCTTCTATTTAACTGCACCTGTAGATTAACAAAATAAAACAAGAAATAAAACAACAGGAATTGGAGAAAGATTGTCTTAGTCAAAATAGTTAATCCACTATGCTGGAAATGGTACCTATAACTAAAGGCAACAACAGACATGTTTTACTAGCCTAAATTGATTTAATAATCATAAATGTCATGCATTCAAGTAATTGTTTTCCTGCAACTTTGAGACTCCATCTATAAATGTGCACATAAGAGGTTGAAAGAGCTCTACTTAACAGGGGAACTGCTTGGAAATAATAAAGGAAACGAAGACATTGTTTTAAAATTAAGGATGTATTCTAACACTAGAACAAGAGCTTAGCCATTGATGGTTGTCCTGAAGTGCAAAGAGATTGAGGTTGTCCACCAATGATGAAGAAAACCATAATTATTTGATGAAGCTTCTACTTGTAAGTGGGGCAAGTAGACCATCTGATCAAAGCAGCTATTTCCAGCAGTCTGCCAGAGTAAATATGGAACACCCCCTCTGCCATATAAGCAATATGAAAGGACAAAATGGGATCTTATGTAACCGTATTGATCTACTAGATAACTATAGTATTGTCTGCAACAATTTGGACAATGTGATATCAGAGGAAACCTTCAAAGACTCTGAATATCTTCCAACTATTCTAAATAGTTGTAATTTTTGATATGCTGCAATAAATCAAATCCTTAGATATGAGGATGCGAAGAGAGCAAAAGTGTACTCCTCATATGGCAATGAGGACTTGCATCAGGGAAAGCACAAAGTTACAACATCAATGAAAAGTAACCGTCAGTGAAGGGACACCACGAACTAGGTGGGATAGAAAGATGAGAGCTGTATGACATCTGAACTCAAGGGGGCGATGCAAAGGTAGGTGGGAGGATGACACAGGCCTTCCACTCTTTCTGCCAGGAAGGCAGAGTATTGAAGAATCTCTATCATACACCGTCTTGCAGTTTTAGTATCAATTTATTTTCTTGGGTTTTTCTTTGAAAATGTATGAAGAACGTTTTGTTTAAAATCCTGCCTTCCTCTAATAACATTAAAAAGCATCCTCAAGAACTAGAAGTAATAAGATTTAAAAAAAAAAGAAATAGCTAACCTTGAATCTCATGTAAAGTCGAGTTATTTGCTAAGAAAGCTAACTATACAGTATGACCCATTTTGCCAAGAAAACTGCAGAGACAAGTCCAGGCAGTTGCCAGGAATCAACACTTGACCTGAAGGTATTTAAACAAGACTAAAATATATCAAAATAGAATAAAGGACGTGAAAGAAAAATATTTTAGGGAAATTGAAAACTCTTGAGAATGGATATATTATTGTTTCTTGTGGTCAGACCAGATTAAGGTGGCTCAGCATCAAGCAAGACTACTCATGCATCAAATCTACCCCTATGAAGAATTATAAAAGGTCTAGAGAATTTTGAATGCATTGTGTATAGGTGCACTAGATACCCAAGAAAACACAAAATCCTATAAAAACATGTATGACACCACTGCAAATCTGTAATCTTATGTATCTCAGTTCACATATGCAAGAAGATTCGGGAGTGTAGAGACCACTTTCTCTGTCCTAATAGAGCAGGGGTGTCAAACTCGTGTTGTCACGGCGTCGTCACGTGACGTATCACGACTTTCCCTCCCCTTCGCTAAACCGGGTGGGGTGGGCCAACGCATGATGCATCCAGCCTGCGAGTTTGACAGTCCTGTAATAGAACTTTGCTCACTCTTTCTGATGGCCTCCAATATAGATCTCTAGAGAATACAGAATAAAATCCTTACATTATTTAATGATTCATCCGTGCCCACTTATTCTTCATCAATAATGTTGAAAATACACTCACCTTTTCTGATTTTCAAATTCTTGAGGCAAGTCACAGCCAATGTAAACGTCATTGATTAGACTGTACTCCAACAGAGCACTAAAACAGGGATCCTGGCCAAAGGAAAGAGGATTATAAAAGCTGTACAAGACACTATACCATAAAACAGCCATAGATATTTTTCTGGTTTTTATTCCTTAATATTAGCAGGCCTAAACAAGAATATGTTTAGGACATTATATACGGATGATTTTCACATAACACTGTGTTCCTAGGATACCTAGGATTGCAGTGTGGGAGCTGAGCTGTAGCAATCATAGTCTAACTTCTTGTAATATATGTAACTAAAGCTTGCTAAACGTTTTTACAGGCTTTTGGAACATTTCTAATTTCACCAAGACAAATTACATGTTTCCTGGTTTTTTTGAGAGACTCGAATTGGCAACAATCCAAGATGCTCAGCAGAACAACAGTTAATAAAGGTTTCTATAACTAGAAAGTAGTGTTTCAGGATCTGAACTAGCATTTGAAAGCCATAAAGGCAATATGAAGAGATGAATTGATTTGTTCACTTCTACAGCACTATTGTTCTCTTAATTATGAAAAATCAAGTGAAAAGAAGCAAAATAAAATAAACCATACTATACTGGCTAAAATTATATTAGTGTGAATCAGCACTAAACAGACAAATGAGGATCATGGCATGGAAGACTGCTGCTGCAACTGACAACTGAATATGTCAATTAGTATCCATTGTGCATACACATAAAATATTATTATTAATTAAATTTATATGCTGCCCATCTCACTGTTGCAAAAACGAAATGCAACACAATCTACTAACATAATACACACATTTAGTGATAATAATGCACAGTATGGTTGCTTTTTTTTGGGGGGAGGGACAGTTTGTTATTAAAAGTGGCATTACTTCTGATTAAATGCCATATAATCCATATATGACATATGTTGATGTCAACACATACATTTTTACAGGATGAGGCAAAACCTCAAAAGCAAGATGTCTAAGATCATTTATGGTAGCATATGTTACTACAAGTAAACAAGAGTTCATTTGTTGACTTCATTTGGCTCCCTGCTGTATTTTCATTTAATGAAGTGAAGACTGAGTTCACCATATTTCAGTTATCTTTTCTGCATTTAAGGATTAATGTATTGCTAAGAAAGGCTGAGATGAATCACCAAGACATAACTTTTCCCCTGAACTTTAAATTAGAAATAGAGACAGGCAGCTATCAATATCTCAATGATATTATTCTATTAGTGTAATTAAAGGAACAGGAATTTAGATAATAAATAAGAAATTCTTACTTTGGCAAGCACGTGAGGATTTCCCACAATAATGAGCAAAGCCTTCGGTCTAGTAATTGCTACATTAAAGCGCTTCGAATTCGCAAGAAAACCTAGAAAGGGTTTTTCATCAGTGAATAAAGTTTCATTTGACCGAACCTGGAACATAAGCACCAACCATTTAATTCCTCCAAATAAGCATAGTACTGCAAACGATTTTATAATCTGAAGTTGAATATAGCATAGTGATTAAAATGGTGGACCAGAATTTGGAGACTTCAAGTTCAACTGTCCTCAGCCACAGAAACTCACTAGGTAAATTTTGGCTGGTTACTCTCTGAAGTCGATCTTTCTGACACCAAGATGTTACTACAGGTAGTCCTTGACTTATAACATTTAGTGACCATTTACTAAACTGGGAAAAGTGACTTGTGACTGCTTTTTCAAGTTATGACCTTTGCAGCATCCCCATGATCATGTGATCAAAATTCAGATGCTTGGCATTGGTTCATATTTATGATGGGTGCAGTGTCCCTGGGGCACGCGATCCCCTTTTGCGACCTTCTCACAAGCAAGGTCAATGGGGAAGCCAGGCTCATTTAACAACCAGGTTACTAACTTATCAACTGCAGTGGTTCACTTAACCACTGTGGCAAGAAAAGCCGCAAAATGGGGCAAAACTCACTAAACAAATTCTCGCTTAACAACATACATTTTGGGCTCAATTGTGGTTGCACGTTGAGGACCACCTGTAATGGAGAAAAAGGGAGCAAAACATGCTGTCTGTGCTGCCTTCCTGAAGGAAAATGCAGGATATTGCCGTGATGTGCTAATACTGGTTGTGTAGCCTCAGAGATGACTACCATGGATTTTTGAAAAGTTTCAAAGCCCAGAATGAATCATTCTCTTCCACCAAGTGCTGCAAGTGAGTTAATATGTCAGATCTCCCATCAACCACAGAAATCTTGGTCTAGAATGGGGGTCGGCAACCTGCGGCTCCAGAGCCGCATGTGGCTCTTTGGGACCTCTGCCGTGGCTCCCTGTCCTATCATTGATTGGCCCCACCCCTCGCCCTTCACCCCTTTTATTTCTTTTTTGGAAATCCGGGCTGAGGAATGATTGCCAGCCGCGGCAGACGCTTTCCTTTGAGCAACTCTCCTCCTTCCCTTGCAATCACTTGGCTGGCTGTGGCTGAGCCAGGAGCGTGTGCATGCATGGGGAGACCCTCCTCAAGTGAGCACCAAAGTGCAGGAAAGTTGCGCGGTGGACAGGTGGCCGCTCGCTTAGGGAGGGTCTCCCCGCATGTGTACAGGCTCCCGGCTCAGCCACAGCGAGCCAGCC
>JANHFT010009982.1:192460-207824 GCA_032467955.1 Pseudoxenodon macrops | reverse complement strand
TTTCTCTCCCTCCTGTTTTTTTCTTTTTCCTCTCCCTTTTTCTTTTCCTCTCTTCCTTCTCTCTTCATTTGTTTCCCTCTCCTTTCCATCTCTTTCTCTACCTCCAGCTCTCATTTCTCGGTCCCTCTCCCTCTTCTCTCTCTCATTATGATATGCTGTTCCCTTCGTATCGGCTCAGGAAGGGAAGGGCAGCTGCCACTGCCACCGAATGCAGGAAGAGTTCTGGCTTTCCTGCACAGCTCAGCCGGCTACTCTTGAGCATGCAGTGGTGGCAGCGGAAGGAGTCGCCATTGCCGCCCCGTGATCCCAGCCTGGGAGAATATCCTGCTTGGCTGTGTGCACGCGCGCACAAGGTAGAGAGATAGAAAAGGGGAGAATTACCTTTTTTCTGTCTCATCTCTCCCTTGTATATGTGCGCGCGCGCAAGATAGAAAGTTGAGAGAAAGGGGAGAATTCCCTTTTTCCAGAGCTGCAGGTTGCCGACTCCCGCCCTATACCATTTCAAATGGTATAGGGTTATCCAATCTCTTCTTTAAAAATTCCAGTGTTGGAGCATTCAGAACTTCTGCAGACAAGTTGTTCTACAGATTAATTGTTCTAACTGTCAGGAAATTTCTCCTTAGTACTAGGTTGCTTCTCTTCTTGAGTAGTTTCCACCCATTGCTTCTTGTCCTGCCTTGGTATGAGGTCATATAAATTAAATGAAAGTTTAAATGTAGTAAATTCGGAGTTTAAAAGCCCCCAAATTGAAGTCTACAATTATATATCACTAACATGGAACTAATTCCTAATAATACAAGAGTTATTTTTAAGTAAACATGGCTTAGCTACATTAAGACAAACATGTACAGAAAATAAGCCAAAAAGAACTAATTAAGTTACCTCAGTAATATATGCAGCATAGTGGATTACCTCCTCTGAATAGTCCTGGGTCTTCAGTAACACTTTGTCACCTAATTTAAAATGTATATATTAAATTATTTCCCTTGATACCAAATGTAATAATGTAATTGCACAGGGAACAGAATTAGGAAATCCAACCAATATCACTATATTGAAGGGAAAACAATTATTAAGCTTCTCTTTCTCAATATTTTCCTGAAGGTCCAAAAGGAGGGCAATAGTCAACATTATAAATACAATTCTTAAAAAAACAAGTATAACACTAATGGGGGAAAAGTTAACTATATTACTTATATGATTCAAGTCACAGGCTTCTAGCTGAGCTTCAGATAGACAGAAAAGAGGTTTGAGGACTGCAGTTTATTGCTTTTGTATATAAAATTATAGAAAGTACCTACCAAGAAATAATGAAGGGCGGCCCTCTATGACCCCTGGAACTTCAAGTACTAGGAAATTTCCATTTTTTTTCAAAATGACACCACACATGGCAAACTCCTTCAGTTCCATCTCTGAATGGATTTCTTCAAGCCACAAAAGAGTGGAAAAGTTTGTTTTATAATTAAGTAGAGTTAAACCCTGAAACAAAGAGAGTTGAGAAAATTTAAATTACAGGAGCTGTGAATCATGGGGAACAACCTGTGGCATATCAGATCTAGAGTCCTTCTCAGAATTAGTGATGCTGCTTTGGGCTCTGGGAAATGGCATCTCAGAAACATTTGGATAGCAGAGATTCCCCATGCCTACTCTAGATCCTATAAACCTCCAATGAAAGCCATGGAAATGCAAATTCAGTGAAGTAAAATGCTTCTTTTAAGAACGGCACCATCTATATGGCATCTTCAAATTGAGTGAACATCTTTCAGTTTTAAGTTTCACACTCCATTACATGCCAAAGGAAAGAAAATAATCATATTGGGGGGGGGGGGGAAAGGAATGAATAAATAAATATTCCAAATAGTGTTTTATGGTATCTCTTTAAAACCAATGAATGCTAAGGCAGTTAAGTCTCTTCTGTTGATTTCTGAGGGATGGCAGAAAGAATATTAAAATCATTTCTCTCCTTCCATAGTAATCATGCAATTGTTTCTAGAAGTTTTTTTTTAAAGTTGTCTCCTTTTAGATTTCTGGTTTACATG
Organism: Pseudoxenodon macrops; assembly: GCA_032467955.1. Lineage (NCBI taxonomy): Eukaryota > Metazoa > Chordata > Lepidosauria > Squamata > Pseudoxenodontidae > Pseudoxenodon > Pseudoxenodon macrops. Next base: position 205,785 of record JANHFT010009982.1, on the reverse strand, counting down.
ATCTACCATCTTTGACCAGCAGTTTTAATAAGAAGGGCTATTGGGAGTTGCATTCCAAAATTTCTAATAGCACTCAGGAACGGGATTTTATGATATTATTGCTACCTTTTAATTATACAATTGATGTTTTAACTTTTATTATATTATATAAGATGCTGAATGTTATTAAATAGTGTCACAATGCCAGTTTATTAAAAAAACAAATAAGCCCACATAAGTACAGGTGCATATTATTTCCTAATTAACATTTTTTTATTTGAGTGGGGCATATTTTTTGTGCCTTTAAGGCAGCTTTGACTCCTGGTGACTGCCTGACAAATCCTAGCCTTTTCTTGGCATGCTTTCATAAGTGGTTTGCCATTGCTTCCTTCCTAATACCACCCAATTGGCTTTGGGCCTAAAATGGGATGATAACTCACAGTCTCCCAAGTTTCTGGTCTGGTGCCTTAACCACGAGATCAAACTGGCTCTCAAATTAGACATACTCTCTTGTAAGAATCCATTCTAAACCAGCTGTTCTTATAAGCTAACACTTTGCAACAAATTCCCTCCCCACCACCACACTATAGCCCAGAAAAAGCTATATTTTAGCTATTCCAACTTTTTGCCTTAGTCCTTTGCTAGACTCAACAAAGATGTATCTGCCCTGCCATTCTTCAATGGGACCATCTTGAAGCTTTTAAGAAAGCAAAGGCAGAATGCTGACATTCTTTCAGACCAAGTTTCAAGGTTTTGCTTGCTACAACTAATAAAAGTTAAGATATGCTATAGTGCAGTCTTTCTCAGACTTTTTTGTCCTTAAGAAGCCCTTGAAATAATGTTCAGGTCTCAGAGAACCCTGACATAAAAATTGCAACCTACACCCCCCCCCCAAATCATAGTATAATTCATTCCTATCCTACATAACATTCATTTTACAGTATCTGCAACAACAGCAAAATAGGAGGCTGATAGCCGAGTCAACGTGTGCAAAAATCCCTACCACTGAGAGCACTAGCATAGTGCATAGTACAAGAACAATTCTGGTTAAGAAAGGCTGGCCTAGCATAACACACATGCTGATCCTTTTAAAAAAATACACTGATTTATAATATTCTGCATTTAGTCAATCTTACGATTTAAGATATTTGATTACAGTTGTACCAGATTCATGCATCTGTATATTTAAATTGATAGAGATCTTTACTTACCTCTCCAAGATCTGGATAAAAAATCAATATATCAGATTTCTTTTCCACACATTCTCTTATTCGGTCTGGAATATTGTACTGTGGAAGGAAGTTTGGCAGCTGTCTTCTTGACTTTCTAAGGTATTAGAAAATCAAAGAAATAGTAATACTCAAAATACACAAAGCAATTCTTGCAGTTAGTCAGCCAGTTAGATACTATCAGACTTTTTTTTGCCAACATAAACTAACATACCCGTACATCTCCTTCTGCAATACCTTCCACAAAATATCTGACTTTTCACTCTTAGAAAGAAAAAGGATTGTAGCGACTTTGAAGTTAATTTTCTCAATAAAGAAGCTTCACTGGCCGCTAGTCAGACATGACAAAAAAGTCACATATAAATTATGAGCAAACTTCTATAAAAACACATGGATACTGCTGCTGGTTGAACACCATAGATGTTGCAATGAAATGTATTTCTTAAGACTAAGTAGAATGCAGTATGTTTTAAATATTGAAAAGGTGCAGCTAAGTTTAAAACAGATACAACTCATGGTCCTCTTTAAAATTCAAATATATAGGGCACTGAGATAATCCTTACTGAAAAACTGTATCGCTGCTCACAATAAATAAAAAAAAGTTTGATAAAAAACACTCGAAGTTTCCAAAACTCAGCCTGAGAATCTTGATTTCCTAAAATAGATATTTGTAACAGACTTATTCCATATCTTTGAAGTAACTCCTACTGATTGTTTTTCTACTAATAAATCTCTGAAATGAAGATAATCACGGTCCCTTAAAGACAAACAATTATATGACATTAGTGCTTAAAACAATTTTTACTCAAGAAAAGCAAACCGTTTGTTTAAAGTGGGTTTAATCTTACTTTAATCAGAAGTACCTTTTCAATTGTGGTAAAACCACTGTTGCTTTTGCGATCTGGGGCTCAGAAATGACTTGACATTGCCTCTGAGAATACTTCTCAGTCGCTTCTATCAATGACTCTTCTTCCGTTACTATAGTTGCTTCGAGGTACCGACCAATAATGCAGTCAGAAAAACACAGCAACAAAAGTTCTTTGCAGCGGCCAGGATTTCTTGAACAACACAAGAATTCAGTTAAAGCCATAAAAAGGTAACAGTCTATAATAAAGTCGGCTTTTATCCCAGGATATGGCTGGCAGGAGAATAAGATGACAACCATATGAACAATATTCATTATTTTAAGATCATCCTGGGTAGTTCAAGCACACCAAACTTCTTCAATCTACAGAAAACCAATTACTAATGCCATTCCCCTTCTGTATATTTCTGGATTGATAGCAATAACTGTCTGTTTTGCCTTTTCTGGGCCATGCTGGCTGGGAATTGTTAGATCAGGAAGGGATCACATTGGCAAAGGCTCTTGCTAACTAAAGAAAAGATGTGTAGTATGCATTGAACAGTGTTTGTGAATGAAAGCTAAGGGAACTAACTCATTTGACAAGTCTGTCAAGAGCCTTCCGTAACTTGAGTGCACCTTCTAAAGTGTTAGCTGTTCCCCCAGGCTGGATGTCACCTGCAGATTTGATGAGTTCCCCTTCTATTTCCTTGTCTAAATCATTTATGAAGATGTTGAAGAGTATGGCGCCTAAGACAGAATCTTGTGGTACCCCACTGCATGCTTCCCTCCATGTAGATGTCATTCCATTGAGAACTAAGGGCCACTGGTTAGCTAGTTGTGAACACATCGGGTGACGATACTGCCGATCCCACATTTTCCTCTCTTAGCAAGAAATCAAAATATCAGAAAAATGGTTATCTACCCTAGGTTTCAGAATTCTAATCAACACAGCTGTCTAAATCAAGAAATTAAAAACTTTCATTTAAATTTTCTTCAATTTTACTGGTTTTAACTCACTAAAAGGAAATTTTGTTGTGAAAGAGACTGTTCAACAGCTAGGATTAATTTAATGGACATTCAAATTCACTAGTTAATACTTAAGATAGCTTCAATGAATTCACTCCTGGATGTTTGCGGAGTCCCCACTGAGACTGATCATTACTTTAAACGATTCCATTCCAGCAATACAGACAATCAACACTCCTGAGCTCAGATTTTGGATGAATGGAATGTTAAACCATAAATGTTGCTCTTTTTTCATACCTTTTCATGAAGCCTTATCAACTAAAAAAAAAATCAACAGATATACAAACTCACAACAGAGGGATCTAGAGTAGAATTAGTCTGATAACATATATGTGTAATTCCTTTTGGCTATCAGTTTCAATCCTGACTTCTAAAAGAGAAAACCATACATTATTGTTTCACAAAACTGTACTTGGAAAAAAGGAAACATACTTTGCAGTGCATACAACTGTTATAGAGATCTTGCTCCCAGAAGATAGAGATATGCTTCTGTTATGTCCTGTGGTTTCTTCTCCTTCATATTCTTGTTTTTCGCAGATTAGACTATCAGATTGTCCAATTGTAGAATTATTACAATCTCCAATATTGCTTAGATATGTACATTCACCTTTTACAAAAACAAACCAAAACAAACCGAGTATTCCAACTAGAATAGAGCTAACGAGTAATAAGTTTTAAATACTGGATGTATAATTTACCTGAAGTAGTTCCATCAGGGACTGTCAATGCTGAAGTTGTTTTCCAGTACACCTGGTTCTTTTCTGGCAACTGAAGACAGAACTGCTTCTCTTTATCCCAGCCGCATAATTTGCAGCTAATTAAAGAATGCTCTGTTTCCCCTTTGTTCCTAAAATAATAGCACCACTTTCCATCTCAACATTTAAATACATTATATATAAGAAATGATATCTCAAGTTATTTGTCAGAATATTCATGAACTGGAATGGAGACATGGTAACAAGGTCAACCAATGTATAGGCATAGCAACTAAGTCAGCCAATGAGGGCTGTTTGGGAGCTGAAACAGTTTGGAGCCTGGGTGTGGCTTAGGCTTAGCTTAACTGTCCTGCATAGAGGAGGTTCTCTGTCTGTATTGTGATCAGCTCTGTGCTAAAGCTGCAAAGAAGTCTGGTCTTGTCTGTCTGCTGATTTAAAACTGGAAACTCATCTCTGCTATTCTCTCCTCTGCTTGTCTTTTGCTTGTAACTCTCTACCACGTTGGAAGAATCGGCCATTGGTATTGTATATTTATCTTCATGTGATATATTGTATATAAAGAGAAGTTAATGAATCCTGCTGAATCAGTTATCTGTGTGTGCTTTCTGGATTTGATCTTTGCAACAAACTCTGACATTATTTTATTTTTATTAAATTTATATAGGTAGTCCTTGACTTATGACCATCACTGGGGTCAGAAATCCAGTTTCAGTCATTACAGTCATAGGTCAAGAAACCCATGTGGTCAAAAGTTATTTCCCAGTCTTTTTTGCAGTGATTATTAAGTGAACCAATTCATCTCAATGCATTATTATTTTTTTTTGCTGGAAACTAGCAAAAAGCACCACAAATTGTGGTCACATGAACATAGAACACCAGGACTGGTTGTAAAGCTGACCAGCCCAACATGTGGTCCTATAATTGCACAGGGTAGGGTGGGTGGCACAAACATTTAGGACAAGGATGCTTTATGGCCCCTAAAGCACCTGTTCCATAGCTATTATATTTTCGACGAGGAAAGATATAGGATAACCAAATTGGAAATGCATTGTTGGACTTCCACTTTGTCCTGGGTATCTGCTAGACAGGGAAAGGATCATGGGTAGCTCAGCCTTGGATATCAGAGTAAGCTGTGGATTTAAGTTATGATAAAGATTTTAAAAGAAAAATCTAGGCAATAACAAAATGAACTTACTCTATCCATATTTCCATATTTTTGCTCGCTCCTAATTTGAGTTTTCCAAAATCTGTCATTTTTGACACTTCGAGTCCTTCTTTGTCTTTCAATAAATTTTCATTTGACTCATTGAGATTTATGTCTTGCGACAGCAATGATCTGAAATATTGATATGATTTAATATAGTTATTCAAATAAATTTTATTCATTGCATCAATGTAATTGATATGTTAGCTGTTGTTACATAGCTAACATACACTTTCATCCAACATATTTTAAAAAACAACAACAACCTAATATGGACCAAACTTTCAAAAAGCAAATAAAAACATTATCAGATTATATTTTATGTAACGCCATTTTAAAATATATTTTATTAAAAACAGGTTCTTAAGAAATAGATAGAAAACATATTTGACTGCTGATTGCCAATGTATTTTGGACAACCCCAGACTGAAATAGATTTCCTATAAGGATTAGTTTCAAATTTGAAACTACTGAAAATTAGAAAAGAGTCAGTTTGATCTAGTGGTTAAGGCTCCAGGCTAGAAACAAGGAGATTAGAATTCTAGTTCCATTTTAGCCATAAAAGTTGTGTGGATGACTTTGGGATAGTCACTCACTCTGTCTCTTAACCCAACCCACCTCACAGGGTTGGCTGTTGTGAAGAGAATAGAAGGAATGAGTTCATCACTGAATTATTTATAACAAATAATAAAGACTGGATAAAAAAGTATTTGAAAGCCCTGGGAAAAATACTACCGTGTTTCCCCGAAAATAAGACAGGGTCTTAATATTTTTGAGGTGTAGGAGGCGGTGAGCGTGGTCACCTCATGGCTGCTGCTGTGTTTTGGATAGGGCGTATTTTTGGGGGATGGCTTATTTTAGCACATACACTCAAAAGCCTGATTGGTCTTATTATCTGGAGAGGTCTTATTTTCAGGGAAACAGGGTATTTAAAACTCCTTTTATTTTTCATATCAGATCACAATATAGTCTTGAATCTGTGGTGGGAATAAATATGATGAGTAAATATTAATGAGTGCAAACTTCTGAAAATCTGCTTACAAAAATCCTTTTTTAAATCTCTTTACTGTTAGCATGAGCTATCCTTTGAGTTACAAAATAAATACAGATAACAAAACATGTTATTCTTAAGCTATCTTAAACAAAAACCATAAGATGGAACGGAACAAAACAGAACAGAAGAAATCAGATGCTATTTTACTCAGTACCACACTTATTTTCAAGAACTGTAGAAGGACTATATAAACTTGAATTAAATTATTTTGTTAAGAATTATGAAAACTGCATTACCGATTTTTGTCTGCTGGAGCCATGCAAAATGCTCTCCAACAATAACAGGACTGGTTACTCTCCACAACCACAACATTGACAAGATCATGTTTACGGGGTAAATAATCCTTAGGAAGACTCAAAAAATCCAGATTGAAAAATATGCTGTTGTCTACCACGCCAGTTCTTCCATATATACTGGAAATATGAATCTGTAATAATTGTAGTTATCATTAGATTAAGTAAGAGTATAAACAACTGTAATTTGATGCTCCAATATGTGGGAATTATATGCTTGGCAGGTCCTGATTAAGCACTCTTGATAAGCAAACATGATAAAATACACTTGTATCTTCTGTGACTTGTTTAGCGTTATGTGTGAAGAAGAACTCTAGCTTGTTTGTCTTCTAATACAGTTTATGACTTATGGGTTTTGGTACCGTATCCAAATTACAAGTAGTACTTGACTTATGACCACAATTGAGCCCAAATTTTCTGTTGCTAAGAGAGACATTTGTTAAGTGAGCTTTGCCCCGTTTTATGACCTTGCTTGCCTCTGTTGTTAAGTGAATGATCGCAGCTGTTAAGTTGCAGAAGTAACATGGTTGTTAAGTGAATCTGGCTTCTCCACAGCTTGTCAAAAGGCTGCAAAAATCTCATGACTTCGGGACACTGCCAACCTCATAAATGGAGTCAGTTGCCAATTGTCTGAATTTTGATCACGTGACCATGGGGATGTTACAACAGCCATAAGTATGAAAAATTGTCATAAATTACTTTTTTTTTTTAGTGATTTTATAACTTTGAACAGTCAGTAAATGAACTGTTGCAACTTGAGGACTACCTGTATAACTCACAATGCCTTCACATTTATATGCATTAAAAATTATATATTTTAAATAACTCAAGGTGGCAAACACACACAATACTGCTATTTCCCCCACAACAGCAATCCTCTAAGGGGCCGAGAGAGAAGGCCTGTTCAAAGTCTCCCAGGTGATATTCAGTCGAGAATAGAACTCAGAGTCTCCTGGTTTCTGGTCTGGTGTCTTAACCACTAGATAAAACTATCTTCCCTATTGTTCTGACCCAGCCTTAGCAGAAGCAAGAAATAGACTCGTCACGAAAACCCCCTTTATTTACCTCTGGTGAATTAATGGCATTCATCCACCGAAAAGTCCAAGCAAGAGTCCTGCAAGGAGTTAAATATAGCAACAGACCTTATCAGTTCCTTGGGATAATTGCAAGGCCATAATTTCTCAGCCAAAAGGCTGCAAATTAAGTTCTGGCAAGCAGTCTTTGATGCACCAAACACAATGAGCAAGATCTTCAGAAATACAAACTGTTGCCTCCTATGACAACTACTCCCCTTTCCTTCTATTTATTCCCCAGTCAGGGAGGGGCTATTCAGAGTCCACGTGTGCTTTGTTTCCCGAGTTGACTCCTTGTCCTCCGTTGTTCACCTCTCCTAACTGCTCTGCGCATATGTGCATCTGGAACAGGCCCCAGCTGTTCTTCCTCCTCACTTATCTCAGCCTCCAAAGGCAGCTGCCTCTCCGGTGGCTGGGAAATGTCGCATGGTCCTGGCTCTATCTCTGCGTCCAACACAGAGCATCCATCAGAGCCTTCCCCAGACTCCAGAACTGGCCCAAGTTCCTCCCCAACCTCCTTATCGTCCGAGTCTGCTGCCAGCTCCACTGGCAGGCCACAACATCTATTGCAGGAAAAACTCTTATTCTGTAAGTCCTGACAGCCAAACATTAATTCCACATGCAGAACTTCTCTATCAATTGCTAGAGATGCAAGACACAGGTAGTTCTCAATTTGCAACCAGTCACTTAACAGTTCAAGTTACAACAATCTTGAAAAATATTACTTTTGACTCATCATCTAAGTTATGACTGCTGTACCATCCTTGTGATCAGATAACCACATTTTGAGTGCTTGGCAATCGGTTTGCATTTATGACTGGTTACAGAACCTTGTGGTTTTGCCATTTTCTGGCAAAAAATACCTATTGGATAAGCTGGACTTGGACTTATGACCATGTGATTCACTTTGCGAATGCGGTGACTTGCTAAAGGATCAGTGTAAAAATGGGCGTAAAATCAAGTCTGGTTATGTGGTAACTCAACGTATGACTGCAATGACTTATGACAAAATTCTGGGCTTGATTGGGCTCGTAAGTCAGGGACTACCTGTAGAGGCTACTACTGGACTTATGTCCTGTTTTTAGGTCACTGTTTCAGGATTACCAATGTGAACTTTAATCTTTAAAAAAACTTTTTCATATTTTTATAAAAAAATAAATTGCACCACCACAAGAGACTTTATAACAATTTAACTGCCAGGTCTCTCCCCTCCTCTCAAAACCACCCTTGATAATTGTAATCTTGTTAGAGGATAAAGACCAGAGGTGGTATTCAGCCGGTTTAGACTGGTGTGCCTGAACCAGTAGCAGAAATAGCAGGTGGGCCTGCCCTCCCGCCCAGACTATTTCGTGCTATTTCGATACATTTTGAGGCTAGGCGCATGTACGGAAGGCAGGTGCGCATGTGAACTGGGTGTGCGCGGACACGAAGAGAGCAGGTGTGCGGCGAACCGGTAGTAACATAATGCGAAACCCACTGCTGATAAAAACAATTTCTTTTTAGACTTGTACTTTAGTGCTTCCGTAAGTTGGAAAACGTTTTATTGCAACAAAGAGATTTCATGGCTACTGGACAGAATCAGAATTATTCTAAGCTAACTGCATCAAGGCAGTTCCTATTGTGGCTACTGATTTCTCCTCCCACCATCCAATTGCAGCAATTGAAATACCTGCAAGGTCTCCCAGTGCATTAACACGTACCTTGTCAATTCTTTTAAACCGTAAGGGCTTTACAGATATGGCTTCACTTGTCCATGTTGATGTGTTGACAATATATTCAGCTTGCACCAAATCTCCTTTACAAGGGTAAAAGTCTTAAAATATAAAATAAAAAGCAGCATGGAATAACTCCGAATCTGTTAAAATGGGAAGGCTTCAAGTCTGTATAAAATGGTCCTGCTTGACTTCATGTCCTTGACTTCCTGCTTGACTTCATGTCCTTGATTCTGACATGAAGCTATGCCACAATTTGGAACAGCTGAGTGCTCTCCCACAACATCTCCAATCAGAGCTGACTACTTTATTTTGATACAGAGTGTAGCTTGACAAAATTGCATCACAGAAACAATTTGGTCAAAGGCTCCACTGAAATGAAGTACCCCTTCCAGACTTTGCACATATACCATGTTTCCCCAAAAATAAGACCCTGTCTTATATATATTTTTGCCATCAAAAAAGGTACCAGGTCTTATTTATGGGTGTGGAGGGGGATGTCATCCCCTGACTCATCTCGCTTGCACATGTCGCCCCGGCCTCCTTTTTGCTATCAGAGGCTTTCAGGAACTTCTTTGGCTTTGGACAGTTGCAGCTAGGCCTCGCATACCTCAGCCCATTTCTTCTGCAGCTAGCAAAGGTTTTCCTGAAGGTCTCTGTAGCCAATTACAGAGCTCTGGATCGATCCGGAGCTCTGTTATCAGCTACAGAGGCCTTCAGAAAAGCCTTGCTGGCTGCAACTATATGAAAGTAAGTAATAGGGCAGCTCCACCCCCGCTCGCCACCCTAGTTTAATTTTTACCTGTGCACACTGGAGTGGCCGGGTCTTAATTAGGGCTTATTTTGGGAGGTGGGTGTAGGGCTTGTATTGGGCACACATGTAAAAATCAAGCTAGGACTTACTTTCTGAGTAGGTCGTATTTTCTGGGAAAAACAGAAATATAAACCACCTTTTAATACCACACTGTAATTTATCCAAATGCTGGATTACAAAAGAAAACAACTGAAGCAGGAAAAAAAAAAGATATGCACTTCCGCAGTCAATACATATCTTAATCACATTTAAAAGTAAGTCAGCTGTTCAGGGGATAAAATATATTTTTCTGTGAGCAAATATTTCTTTAACTTGGCCATCAAGTATCCCTGCAATCATGGGATTGTGATCTGGGCACTTGGGGTTTGGCTTGCAATTATAACATTCGCAGCAAGCTGCAGTCATAATTGTAATTTCTGTCCTTCCCTGCTAGTTTTCCCACAAGCAAATTCAATGGAGAAGCTATCAGGAAGTTGAAGTCACAGCCATGTGAAATATTTACTTTATGATGGCAAATGAGGTTGCCGTTGCTAAGTGTTGTGGTCATGTGACTTCAGACTTTATGACAGTGTCGCTTAGTGATGCCAATTCCGGTTCCAAATGCTGCTGTTAACCGAGGACTATCTGTACTAAAACCAATACACCATCTGAAACTTAAAACTGTAGCTTTAAAAACACTTTCAAAGGAAATATACAGGTTACCTTTACAAACTACCTTCATAGAGAAAGGGGTTGTTTGATTGATGAAGCCAGTAACTCCAGTAAACTTTGTAATACTGCCAATGAGCGTTTTAACATTTCCATCCACTGTATAAGAACTTATGCTGTTATCATCCCATTTATCACAGATGCTTTCTACCTGCAAAAAGGAACAAATGAATGCTTTTTTTATTGATGATATTTCTGGTGGGGTGAGTGCAACCCTTTTAAAAACATTTGTATACTATGCTTCATGGTGTCATTCTAAAGACAAAAACAAGGAACTGAACACTAGATCAACAAAATGGTAGGTAATCAAGCCCAACCGAAAGTTGAGAATTTTCTTTAAACCAGGTAAATTACCAGACATGTGAGGCTATAATTTCTAGACAGTCATGGAATTGAGCAGACAGCTCTAAGGCAGTCAAGCTCAACCCCATACAAAATAGAAATCAGTAAGTTGCAATTTATCATGGAGAGAATGGATGCAGATATAGGTACTTCTGAGAAACTTACTCAACCAATGAAATGTTGACCGTGTGAATTAAATCTGCACTGAAGATAAACATAGAAACTCCTTAAAATATCTGAAGAGATTAGGTATTTTTTATTTCATCTATGCAATTAAAGCTTTTGCATCTTCTTCAGAGGTGGGATTCAACTTTTTTTTACTACCTGTTCTGTGGGCGTGGCTTGGTGGGCATGACAAGAGGATACTGCAAAATCTCCATTCCCTCCCCACTCCAGGGGAAGGTTACAGCAAAATTCACATTTCCTCCTGATCAGCTGGGACTCGGGAGGCAGAGAATAGATGGGTGTGTGGCCAGTCAGAGATGGTATTTACCGGTTGTCTGAACTACTCAAAATTTCCGCTACCAGTTCTCCAGAACTGGTCAGAACCTGCTGAACCCACTTCTGTTCTTCTTCAAATCCCTTGACACAAGACAGCAGGCACTCTACCCAAGGACACAATTATTAAGATAAAACTAAAGGTTTCCTTGTCCAGTTGTGTCCAATTCTAGGGAGCGATACTCATCACTGTTTCTTAGCTGAGGGAACTAGTGTTGTCTGAAGAGATTCCATGATAACGTGGCCAGCATGACTATACATCACACAGAAAACTGTTACCTTCCCACCAAAGTGGTATCTATTTATTTACTTGAACTTGCTTGCTTTTGAACTGCTAGGGTTGGCAGGAGCTGGGCAAGTAACTGGAGCTCACCCTGTCTTGTGGCACTTGGGTCTAAAATCCAGAGACAAGCTCAGCGTTTTTAAATGTTGAGCCATTGCGTCATTATTAAGTAGATACTATAAATGATAAATGACAACTGGATATAAAAAGAAAAAAGGGTATAGATGCTTTAGCTTCCAATCTAAAAAAGGGAATATATTTTCTAACACTTGTCAAAATATGAAGGCAAGTGAAATATTTCAGTAACTTATCACAATATGCATTTAAGCCACTGAGAAATTTTTTGCCAAGACAGCTAAGATTTTAAAGCATGGCTCCCGCTACATACATTAATCATCCATACTAACAGACTAAATCTTGTTTAACTACTACAGAGATATTTGTGAGATGCAAGGGAAATTAGACCTCTTACTATTCTAGAGTCCCATTTACTGGTAGCACTTGTTGGAAGAGATAAAATGGACACTTATTTCCCCTTCTTAAAACAGTCCCTCAGATCTATAGAATATACTGTAGTACTGTATTAATGCTGTACAATGTATTAATATTTTATCTGCATGATAAAACTGTGAAATTAGCAGTCTACTTAAAATTGTGGTGCCTATAATCTTTCTTCCTTGAGGATTGTATGGGAGACTGTTTTTCCACATAATGAAGTGCCTTCTAGTCAATATGTCATGAATGAAAAATAATTGATCAAATATAGGCTGCTACTTTTCTGCATTTGTCCACACCCTTGTCCCTCACCTCCATTTATCTATTTAAAACGATTGCAGCAAACTTCTGAAAGTAGTCTTATCTAAAACCTATTATACTTTTACTTTCCAATGAAGGCGAAAGCAAAATCTTTCATCCTCTTATTAATTCAAATTGACTGAACTTCACTTGTGTACTAGGTCTGCCCCCTACTGGACTTCCTCCAGTATTCCTCTATCTGCAGTGTTAGTGCTTTCCTATGTTTATTATTATACAGACTCTTATTTGTTATTTTTCATTTCTGTCTTATCTAGAATTATATTTTTTGGGGGTTCTCCTGGATTCACAATTCCTGCTTCAGCAGTTGGCACTCATGGCCGGGAGGGCATCTGCACAATTGTGAATCATGTGCCAATTTCATGCCCATTCCTGGACTAATGTGCCCTTCTCACAATCACCCATTTCCTGGTCGTCTCCAGTTTGGACTATTGTAATGCATGGGGATGTCTTGGAAGATCATCTGGAAGTTTCAGTTGGTTCAAAATGCAATGGCCCAGTTCGGCCCAAGACTCGATATGTGCATGTGTCACCTCTTTTGTGGGCGCTGCAATGGTTGCTGATTTGCTTTCAGGTGCAAATACAAAGTGCTGGTAATCACCTTCAAAGAATTCTAAATCTCTGTCTGCCTGTAATGGCAGCCACCAAGCAGTGGAAAGAGCCTTCTTGAAGGAATGCTGGCAGCCTATATAACAGTGATGGCTAACCTTTTTCTTCTTGCGTGCCAAAAATGGCCG
>JANHFT010009982.1:170642-188449 GCA_032467955.1 Pseudoxenodon macrops | reverse complement strand
AAAAAGGAGAGGAAGGAAGGATTGCAAACCTGGCACTAGAGGCAGCTTCAGAGGAGAATCCAGGGTTGGAAGAGACCTGGAGGTCATCTAGCCCAACCCAGCTGCAGCAGGAAATTGTTAAAGTGAGTTTGTTTTTTGATCCCCCAGTCACATGACCACATGGCCACGCCCACAGAACCAGTAGGAAAAAATTTACATTTCACCACTGCTTCCAAGGCCAATTAATCCCCAAAACTAAACTATTTCAGTTTAATTTTACTTTTTAAAGTGACAGAAAACTAATATTTTTACTGCTACAGACTAGCTTTGTTGGGAATTGTTTGTCAAGGAATATTCCTTAACATATTCTAAAATTAAAATTCTTGATTTGGGGTAGGCAATCTTGCATCCCTCAAAGCTTTTATATTAATTTTTCCTCCCACTCTGTTATCAAGAATTGTGGAAACAATAACTCAAAACATTTGCTGCGGAGGACAGATTTCCTACTCTTATTTAGATTTTAAATTCAGACTACCCATTTCAAGAATGTGTACTTCTATCATTCTGAGAAAAACAATATTTTCACAGCTTCTAGTTCAAGAACATCAGCCTACGTGTGGGATGCAGTAATATTCAGAGAACTGTATTTCTTAGAAATATACTTACTAAAAGCTAGTAAACATTATGTGACAAATAAGACAGGTTATGCAACAAGCAGATTATATCCAAAAATATTAAAAATTAAAATGCCAATGTATTTCTTAGAAAGTAAGAGCCAGTCTGAGAAAGTAACATTTTCCTAAAGTAACTTTATTATTGTTAAATTTTGTTTTTAATGAAATTATGCTCAAAGATACAAATGTTAGGAAATTTGCTTCTGCATCTCAGGATATAACTAGTGTATTCAAATACGTCTTTTTAAAAGGACTTTATAATACAAATGTTAGGAAATTTGCTTCTGCATCTCAGGATAAGAACTGCATAAAGCTAGTGTATTCAAATACGTCCTTTTAAAAGGGCTTTATAATGTACATAATGGAGAGGAGTCGGAAAGTTAGAGACTTAATATAACGATAAATAGAGGAATAAGCATAAGTTAAGGATAAAAGCAAAGGAGAATCTGTACATAACAGCAAAACCGTTTTAAAAAAGCTGTATAGTATATGTATATATAATGTTGTTTTTGTATGTTTGTTTTTTGTTTTCTTTGTTTATTAGTTGTTTACTGTTTTTGTATGTTGATTTTAAAAACCGTAATAAACATAACTTTAAAAAAATATTAAAAGGGCCTTATATTTTGCATTTAACACTAACTCCCAATAAAAATCTAGTTAAGTTTTTGGAGATGATTATTTCCTAATTTTGGTCATGCATACAATTACACAAATGTATTAATATCATGAAGCCCTGTATGGCCTAAGGCAGGGGTGACAAACTCAATGCCCAGGGCCAGGATCCGGCCTGTGGGGTACTTAGATCTGGCCCATGGGGCGGGCCTGGAAACAGCAAAGGACTGGCCCGTGGTGCCTCTGCCAGTGAAAACGGAGCTCGGGAGGGCCACGTGATGTCCTCACGAGCTCCATTTCCGTCACATCGTCTGGTACAGCACTTCGGTCCCTCTGAGGCCAGAGTCTCAGTAAGGCAGGGGGCTGCCTCTTCTTGAACTCCCTCTACTTGCCGATACTAACACCTTCTCTGCTGTTCTGTATGTCCTGCACAATGGCACTCCTTGGTTGTGGTGATGGTGGCAGTACCAGTGCTGGAGTACAGGCCTGGGAGGCTTTCAGCAGTCTCGGCTGGCCCTCATTGCTGCAAGGCCTCTATTTCAGCCAGCGGCACTGCTGGTGTCTCTTCCGAGCCTGAAACCCTGTGCCACAACCAGCCATGCATACTGTTCTCCAAACCATGCATGATGTTTTCCAAACTGTGAGGACATGTACAATTTGCAGAACAGTGTTTGCAGTCTTGGGGAAAAGGCCTGGTGCAGCGAGCAGCTGTTTTGCATAGGGCCAGGCTGGGTATGCCTCCACAGTAGTGGGAGGAAACCAGTTATGGCCAGCTGAGTGTAGTACAGCCAGTGAAGCGCAAAGGGCTCTCCGCTGCGGTGGCTGGCTGCACATTTAAGGCAGCACTACTCAGTGGCCGTGGTGGTACTAGGGCTGAAGTAGACACTCTGGTGGAGGTGGCTGACGGAAACTGTTTTAGGATCTGAGCCTCTACTTCAGCTCTAGTGCCATTGATGCTATTACCACATGCCACTGTGCAGGACAGTCAAAAGGAAAGAGATGGGGAGATGGGGAAGCACCCTGAGGTCATAAGCAAAGGCAGGTTATCAAGCACCCAATTTTGATCATGTGACCAAGGGGCGCTGCGACAGCTATAACTTTGGGGACAGTTGTGAAATCCAATTTTTTTAAACTACCGGTTCTGTGGGCATGGCTTGGTGGGCATGGCAGGGGAAGGATACTGCAAAATCTCCATTCCCTCCCCACTTTGGAGCCAGCCAGAGGTGATATTTGCCAGTTCTCTGAACTACTCAAAATTTCTGCTACTGGTTCTCCAGAACCTGCTGGATTTCACTCTTTTAGGGACCAGGCATAAATCTAGAGAAGGGTAATGACTCTTTGATCTTCATATTACTGCTGAACAGAAAACACCACATTTTGTAAACAGGCAAAGATCCCCCCAGTCTGGATCAGAAGCCAATCCAATGTGGTTGGTGTTGCATTAGGTTGACTGGGAAAACCGAACCTGTAACCTTCACACCACCACAAACCCATTATTTGCATCATTTTCAGACCATGCTAGTTAGCCCTCAGTTGTGGTCCTTATGGAAATAACATTTGGGGCAGACTATCCTACATGCCAGCTTGAACTCTTGAAATCTTATAAATGCAACCAATTCATTAAACCGTCTAACGGGTGAACCAAAACCGCTCGCAGAACCCAAATGAAAAAAAAAAGAGAGAGTTTAATTGCGTTTGGGGATAGTGGTGGTGGAAGGGATTTTCCAAGCCGCCCAGTCTTCGGGAGAAGCAAATCTATTAATTAAATTAAATTAATAAAGCTGAATTCCTGCAGGCCTAACAGTTCGCCTATCAAGCTCTTATTTTACTCTTAAGTTTTCGCGCAGAAAACGGTGATATGAATCCGCTCCCTTGTTGCACTGGTTGTTTGTTTTTTTTAAACCGTCCAAGCAATTATTATTCCAAGGGAGGGGGGGGTTAAAAAAAAAGCACCAAGTGACCTCCGTTCTTCTACCTCGGGCCGATTGAGACTCCTCTTCGCCCTCCTGCTCGGCGTCCCGCCAGAAAAACGAAAAGCCCTTGGACAAAAGCTGGATCATTTCACCCCAAGACTCAAAGCAAGGCCTCTTTCTTCCTTCCTTCCTCCTCCTCCTCCTCCTCCTCGCGCACTAAAACCCCGCGAACCACGCCACGTGCCTCCCCCCCCCCAAACCCTTTTTCTCCGCCGCGCGCCGCCTGGCCGGTCAAGCCTCCGCCCAGCCTTGGAAAGGGAGCTTTACTCCGCTGGTACGCATGCGCGCGCGATGAAAGGCGGCTGTACTGCCGTTCGTGAGGCGATGGATGGGTGGGAGGGGAGAGGAAAAAAAGGGGGGGGGAAAAGTGTGTGTGTGTGTCCTCCTTTGCCATTTCCTAATTTAAATCCCGCTTCCCTTCCCGTCTCGTGACAGGTGGGTATGAGGAGTTCCACCCTTCACCCCACCCAACCAACCCCCATTTTGTCCTCAGGGGGTTTGGCAGGTACCTTTCTTCCCGCCCGAATGGCTTCGGAGCTTTCCCAAAGTCATTGGCCTCTCGGTGTCTCGCTCGGCGCCCCGAAAGCCGAACCTGTTTTGTAAGGTGAGGCCTCGGGTCGGATGATTCCACCCCGAGCATCTTCTCGACGCCCCGCCACACCCCCAATTCCTAACCGTTTGTAATTGAAGACAGGTGCACTTTAATGGGAAAGCAATATGTGTATGTATAGTATATTATTTATTGTTACTATTTTTATTCATTAAACATGAAACTCAGTCAACTGAACATTCAAAAATGCATAAATGCATTTTTCTTTGAGTTGAGTTTCATGACTTGAATTCATGTTTAATGAGTAAAGGAAATTATTATTTATTTATTGTTTATTATTATTTATTCATTCAAGCATATATTAGAAAATATATACAAGTATAAACAAGATTATGGATACATGAGATAGATTCAGATAAAAAGGAACAATAGGACAGGGACGGTAGGCATCTCTTATACAAGGTTACACATCTTTTATATTTACACACACACATATATAAAAGTTTGCAATTTTCTTAAAAAAAATTTTTTAAGGCAGTGCTGGTACGTTTCGGTAGGTTGATAGGATAACGTGTTCAACTTGCATTCGCCTCAGTCGATGGAGTTATCAGGAATCCTGTAGCAAAAAATGACTGGTGATGTAAGCATATGGGGATTGTGTGGGGGGTCAAAAAAAGTCAAGAGGGCTACTTTGCTTTGTGGTTGAGGCATTGGTATGCACCCCCTACAAGGAAACGATGTAGGTTTGTTGATGACACAATGAAGATGGCTTGCCTTGCCCTTTTTCAGGATACTTGTCTATTCTAGTTTTTTAGGCATGGTATTTTCATGCAAGTATTTTCATGCATAATTGACCCTATTTAGCTTTGCAAAAAATCAGATGAAATTGATCAGGTGTTTCCATCCTTTCTATGCCCTAAATCATGATAGAACACTGAACATGATGAAATTACAGCAAACAATCCACATTATAACTTGCTTGCATCCCCAACATGGTTGTGAATACTTTCTGTGTTGTTTGACCAATTCCTTACTCCATCTAGTTTTAATAAATAAGGGGGGGAAATAAGAAAGGAAGGAAGGAAAGAAAGAAGGAAGGAAGGAAGGAAAGAGAGAGAGTACTGCAAAGCCTAACCCAGGTTTGGGAATGTGCAGAATGTTCTATGCACAAACCAGAATATGAATTTCTGATGTTTCGGTCCATATGCAGAATGAAATGACTTTTTTTTCAGGATATGAATGGAAATGTGACTTTTGGGATGAAGAGATTTAGTAGGGGTAGAGGAACAAGTGAGAAAAACCTAGGGAATATTTGTGGAAATGCTTATCATAAATAACAGTTGTTGCTGATGGGAGGAAAGAAAGACAAGATTGGGAGGCAGATTGGCTGGTGAGATATGCCATATTAGGGCATCAACAGCAGTTTCCATAGACATAAAGAAATAGGAAAGCACTGTAGAAATGGAGGGCAGACAGCACACAATTATATAGCAGAAAGATTAGGTACCCTTGCCAGCCTTCTATTGTAGAATCTTTCTGGAATCCTCCAGATTTTGTTTTGGCTGAAACTCAGCACAACCCAACATTTCCAGGTTTAGTTTCAGCTGAACTGTGGCCAGTCAGAAACAGTTTGGAGAACTGCTGGAATGTGACGGTTTGTTTCAAGTTCAAAACAATACATGTTTTCTGTTTTGTGCATACAAAGCACCACATTCAACTGTAGCTTATATTTCCAATATTTTCTCGGCTCCCAGTATAAACCACAGAATGACTACAGTTCAGATTTCTTGGGAAATTTCTTGGGAATTTCGCCCCAGGAGAACAAAAGAAAAAAAAATCAAAAGATATACTAAAGTGGGAAAAGCCACTCCTGGAGGACTTTGAGGGATTGTTAATGAGCAAACTTATCTGCTTGCCTTCTGATGAAGAGGGTTTATGATTGAGCATCCCTAATTTATGAAACTAGCCATAACCTGGTCTCAAAAGATCTTGGCTGCAAAGTTCATTGGCTGAAACAAATTGCCCTAACTTAGTGCAAATCAGAGGTGTCTATGAGTCAAAAAAGTAACCATCATGCAGGAATCTAAGCTTTGCCTGGTTTTTGTGTGTGGTGCCACAGATAAAATTACCATGACTATTTTAAAAACCTTGCTCTGTAGATACCCCTAGCACTAACCATGTTTGAACCCATGTTTGGGAGCATCCACTTAATGCACAGTGAAGAAGTGTGTACAAAGGACACTACAATAAGTGAAATGGCTTTTTAATGGCTATGTTGACACAACAAATGAAATAGAGCTACTTTATGTGGGCTGCTATCTAATGGCCATTTGAAGTTTTACATCATATCTGATGTATGTATACAACCTGTATGCATATGTAAGTCTGATATAGGTTGGATAGTACAGTACTTTCAGTTCTTTCAGTACTTGAGAACAATTGCATACAGATAAAAACTAGGTATAATTGTGCCATCTATTTCCTTTTTAACAAGAAAAAATAGTGTCTCTAAATCCTCTCTTAAAATTAGGATAGACTTTTGTGCTGGAGTTGTTTCTTAGTTGCAAGGAATGTTAAGGCAGTACAAAATGTCATCATTCCAGTTAACAGTGTGCCAGTCGCTTAAGAGAAGATGGCATTCTTAATAGTATTTAATTTAACAAGTAGAGAGGTAGAGATTATATAAAACAAAAGTATTTTAATATTATCTATGAGAGAATATATATTTATCCTTATTCTAAATTTCTCTCTACAAAACTAGACATATATAATATATAGAAATATGCATGTAAAGGATTAAATCAAAATATTAAATAATAATATTGTTTGCATTTTCAAATCTTGTTTTTAACCTTTAATTTTAATGAAAGTTAAAAGATATTTGGAATTAATGATACTCTCAAGTGGGCATGTTTGAGTTTCTGACCAACAATCACTGTCCATGTTTAAGTTCCTGACTCCTTTTTTCTTTTGATCCTCTTTCTACAATGCTATTGTGGAAAAAATGGACTAATTTTGCAGGTATGACCTAGGAGAACACAATCATATATGGTATGTGTTTTTCAAAGTAAGTCCATTAGACACAGTGATGTGTTAAGATTGAAATTATAATTTCTCAGTATCATAACATGAATATGATTAAACAATCATACTGTTTAATATATGTTATGTTGTACATTATATGTTTTACTTCTCAGCAGAATGGAACTTTATCTTGAAGTTCTTCTTAAAGACTATGATGGAAAAACCTTGTGAAAATATGGTGTAGTAGTTTTATAGTGTGCTCTTCATTAACATTCTGTTGGCATTTTTATGTCCCCTTGCCTGAGTTTTTTTGCTGTGCTTTTGTTCTTGTATGAATAGATCCTGTTGAAAGCCAAAGTGGAGGAGAAAAATTTTCAAAGGGTGCATGAATCATTACAAAGTAAGGCTATAACAAAGTATCCAGACAACTCTACTCACCAAACTGTTCAAAGTTGACTATTAAACTTCTCAGTTTAAGGTATGTATGGCTTTTTTGCAGGGCTGATATATACATAGATAAGTTATAGTAATCAGTCTGTGCTGTAGATAATGTAATAATTTAACTGGGTACCATTGATTAGTTGCATGTGTAGAAGAAAGTATTTTGTCAAGCAATAATTACAACTGAAATGTCAGGTTCAGTAAAGATCTTTTGCCATTTTTCTAGTACTTGCTGATTTTCATACCCAAATAAAACTTAAGAACCGGTATATCAATGAATAGTTATTCAGTTCATGGTAAAATTAATCTTTATTAAGAAATTGTGCATGTACGTTGAAATTTACTGAAATTTAATTAACAAGATATATTCCAATTTACATCAACTGTTAGAGATCACTTTTTAGTTTCACAGTGTAATATTTTGTAAGGTATAATAGAAAACTGTTGAGTACTTTATCAGGATAGTCAATTAAAATTAGAAAGACATTAAATAATTTATTCCTTAGACCAAAACAAATTGATGTGGAACTTAAATATTAACACTTAAATAGGGCTAAAATTTACCATCTATTAAATAAATCTGGACTGAGAGGTTAATATCTTAAGCATTTCTATGCAATGAAATGTGTGGGGTAATATGTATATTAAGAGTTTGCAATATTGCATAATAAAACTGAAGATACTAAAAGAAGCAGGGGTCTTTATTATTATTATTAGATCTTTATCTCACCTTTTTAAAAAAATACAAATTTCTGTCAACTCAAGGCATTACTTGGAAAATAAATGAAAATGGATATTTTGTTATCTCTTTAAAGCATTATGACAAAGGAAGAATCTTACAGGGAAGAATTTAGTTATGATAGGATGCCAACTTTGGAACGTGGAAAACAACAGAATGGAAG
Organism: Pseudoxenodon macrops; assembly: GCA_032467955.1. Taxonomy (NCBI): domain Eukaryota; kingdom Metazoa; phylum Chordata; class Lepidosauria; order Squamata; family Pseudoxenodontidae; genus Pseudoxenodon; species Pseudoxenodon macrops. The sequence goes on along the minus strand of JANHFT010009982.1, from coordinate 180,294 downwards.
TTACGTTCCAGATACTAAATCTAGCAACCTTCAGCTCTCAAAAAAATTTCATCCTTGTTTCTTTTATAAAACATGGATTTATTCATTGCTGATGGGGGTAAGTACAAGAAATTGTTCAGATCTACTTTAGTCTAGCTAGTTACTGTTTTCATGTTCATGGAAACCAAAGATTATTACATTGTCATCTATTTAACTCAGTTATAGGCAGACTAGGGCTATGTGCAGTCCTTCACTTAAAGTAATTTCAAACACTCTGTAGAAAGGATCATTGCAACTCCTGGTAAAAGCAGAAACTTCATTGCCTGTTGTCTAAAAGGGGAAAAAGCATCAAAAAGAGAAAAGGGTGTCTGAATACAGAGGTTCCTTTTAGCACTTGTTACACCCTTTTTGTATTCTCTCATGTGGCATTGCCTTCAAAGAAAGTAATAGGCACAAATTCGCTTTCAGCATGTCTATGCAATTTGGAAAAGGTTTACGTTATAGAGCGCAATTTTATCAGAGGGCAGTGCTGCCTATGAATTATCTCCATGATGACACATTACAATAAAAAGAATTCTGCAACACAAATTCAATTAGGTTCATCAAGTTCTAATGACAGTATTCATTATCACAGTGTTTTTTTTCAAGAAAATGGGTGGCCCTTGTTATCCACAGGCTGCACCTTTCATTGACTAATAAAAATAGACAATACATGATTTATGCTGGTGAAACCACACACACCTTTGGTGTGTGGTTTCAAGGAGGACTGTTGGAATCTTTCAATACATTTTATGCATGCAGAGAATAGCATCTGTATGTTAAAGTAAATCTCAAGTTTATTTGTGTTTTTGTTATGTCTGAATATTAGGCTAGAGCAGAACCCATGTCAGTAACAAGGGACTCTATTTCTAGATAGATAAAGATAAGAGTTTTATTTAATATAGATGACTCTCTTGCTCCCTATGTTCAGTAATAGTGCAAGATGATTTTTGAATCTTGTGATGATGTTTTATGGTAAGTGTGGGATTGTTTGTGAGGTTGAGCTTCTAGGGATTCAGTGATCAGAGACATTTTCAGAAGGAACAGGAATGTGTTTTTTTCTTACTCCTTTTTTGTGCTTTTTTTAAAGATAGAAATAGAAGTGGAAGATGAGTACTTTCAATCTCAGAAATGGGATTTTTAACTTATTTCAAAGTCCCCAAATTCTTTTTTATGTGAATGATTTCAGATTTTGGTGGTAGAGATTTAAAAATAGGAATGGGAACAATTTCCATGCCTACTTCCATTCCCACACTTAAACATGATGATGATGAATTAAATTTGTGTCTATTCAACTGTCAATGATTCTGGGCAGCTCACAACAGTCAAACCAATAAATTACATTAAAATCAATTGAAAATCAAAGATAAAAGATGGCAAGAAGAATGAAGTGAAAGGTCTCATTTTTCCTTGCTCTAGGATCTTCATGGCTCTTCTAAACAAAAGCAGAGTGTGGGCCATCTGGATCTTGGGAGAGCAGAACTACTACAACTAAGTTTGTGGAGAAAACAGAGGAAGGCAATGGGGGAAGAAACTGAAAAATTGCAGCCTCATTTTGGGAGAGTTAGCTTCCATATGTCAGTGAAGTGAATTTGAAGTACTAGTGGGCTGCAGTAGAATGCTGGAAGATCCGATACAGCCTATTGGTTGGGCACCTTCTGTGTCAGGTAGATATAATAGGAATGAAGATGAAACATCTCCTCAGCCCCATTACTACCTATTTCTTAGAAATGTTTAGTAACTGAACATAATAGTTCTAATATAAATTATATATTAATACATGTACATATTTAGTTATAGTGATTTTGGCATTGGAAATTCCATTCCATTATTGTTATAGACAAAATGATATTACTTGCAATATTGCAGTAGCAGCATGGTGGCTCTTGAAGATTTTCTCTTATGTAGTTTATGAATAAGAATGGCTTCAAAATATTTTGCAATGGAGAATCAGAAAATGTAAAGCTATGAATATTTGGTTGTTGCATGTGTCTGCCAAGAAATCATTTATGTATATATATTCATACTGTTACTGCAATCAGGTAACTAAATTAAACAGTTGCTGAATCTTCATATTTGATAAGGGAAATATAATTACAGAAATATCAGCTTACTGTCTGCACATTAACAGGAGTTGCATAGTTAACATGCTATATAGAGAAGGGAAATATTGCTTCTGTGAATATGTATCACATTCTCAGTGTGTCTATGGAGATTCTCAATCATCCAGGTCATAGTTGTCCCAAAGATGCTTCTCAAAAGGCAACTGGACTTTCTTGTATTTTTTCCTTAAAAACGTTTCACTTCTCATCCAAGAAGTTTCTTCAAGAACTGAAGTTCTGGAGAACTGAAAAGTGAAGTTCTTGGACGAGAAGTGAAATATTGTCAAGGAAAAAAACAAGAATATTCAGTTGCCTTTTGAAAAACATATTTGGGGCATTCTCAGTGTGTTTCTTCATATGTATTATTTCTTAGTAAAATATGAAGACATATTACTGCCAGATATTTTGGATAATAATTCTCAAACTTACGTAGTTGTTTAGTTCTATAACTATATCAATATATTGCTTGTTATATTTTTATATTTCAGACTTGTGTTCTTGTTACCTCTGGATTTTCCCTTTATTTGGGGAATGTTTTTCCATCTGAAATGGATTATTTGCGCTGTGCAGCAGGTTCAGTAAGCATTCTGCAGCATTGCTGTGGCTCCATGGAAATGTGAATTATAATTGCAATTTAATTACTTAATGTTAATTAAAATGTACATATTTATTGTATCTCCAATTCTCTGTACTGAATATTATAATGGCAACCGGTATATGTATACCTTCTTTAGCTTCCTAGCTATTGATCATCGATAAATTACTTACCATAAAATTACTGCATTTTTGCCAAGTAAATACATTTTTCACCCAAGCAGATATAGAGACATCCACAATAAAAATTAAATTATTTTATATATGCATTTTAATTGAAATAAGTCCTGAAATGAAATGCTATTATTAGCAAGTTCAGAAAAAATCAGTCTTTTTCCCAATTCATGTAAATGTTCTCTGGTTCCACAAGAAATTAGAACTGGTAGAGCTGGTGTTTGTTCTACTTGTACATAGGGATATTTTCAAAGAGGTAAGTAAGAAAAAAAAAGTTTTTGTCCTCTCCGGCCCCAGGAGCACTCTGCAGGCCCCCCAAATCCTGTTTTTTGCAAAAATGCCCCAATTTTTGTGAAAAATGGCCCGTTTTTCGCCCGTTTTTTTTACAAAAGTGGAGTTTTTGCCTTCCCCCAGCCCTCAGAAGCAGTCTACAGACTTCCCAAGCCCTCTGCATACCCTGTTTCTTTACAAAAATTGGCCCCTTTTTCACAAAAATGGGATGCAGGGGCAGGACTCCAGGAGGCCAAAATTGCTGTATTTAGTGTATAAGACACACCAACATTTCCACCCTCTGTTAGGGGGCCAAAATTGCTTTATTCAGTATATAAGACACACCAACATTTCCACCCTCCTAGGGTCACAAGCTGGGCCAGATGTTGAAAACTATTCTGGAGTAAAGCACAACACAACATTGCAAGGTTGTATCCATGTGTAGCTCTTAGAAGATGAGGTTGTTGAGGTTATCTTTATTTTTAAAGTGCAAAAGGCCACAAGAACATCTAAATTATATCTTTGATTTGAAACTTTTTTGTTAAAACAACCTTGCATAGTTTTAAAGATGGCATCTCATTTAATTATTGTTCCCACCCAACATAAATGAGTGATATAAGATTTCAGTAAGTTGGGATAGAACTTGATTTTTCTATCATATTAAGTATCAAATTAACATGAAAAATATATTATTTTTTAAGTTGTTTTCTTAATGTTTTTGGCCTAGTGTATTCCCTCAGCAGCAGTGAGTTTTGCCATAGCCAGAAACAAAGCGAATGTGGTAAGTTTTTAAGTTTAGAAAGTTGAGTAACCTATTGTTTATGTATTATTTTAATTAACTAAGAAATATAACGTTTTTAACATTTTTACAGATACCTGATTTTCAGTTTCTATTTGTTTCAACATTTGCGATTACAACAACATGTTTAATTTGGTTTGGATGCAAGCTTGTCTTAACACCTACAGCAATAAATGTGAGTTGCAAACAACAAATATGGAACATTTGAACAAATCAATCAAGCGTTATATCAAAAGATTTGCTGTGCATTTTGTGATCATTAAATAAAGGCTAGATAGAATATACTTATTGTTGCATCCACTTGTATGTTTCATTAAAATTAGTTGCAGTTAGTATACCCATATGCAATTTTTCATATACATTTCAATTATATTGAAGCATGACTAACTTATTTTCTAACCCAGACTTTCTGCTCTATATCTGATTTCTTTGCCAATTATAAACTTTTATTATTTTACTTGCAGATGATTTAATTGGCTAGGATTGTTTTACTACATAGTAAATTATGATTTATATCTGAGGGCCAGTGAGGTTTTGCTGATAGTTTTGCAAATTATGGGTTGATATTAAGACCCCCACCCCCTTTTTCTCCTCTGCCAGTTCTCAGAGACTATTTTAAATCAACCTGCCTAACAAAAGCCAAAAGGAGACTTGAGTCCTTGGGACATTATTTGGAAACTTTCTGTTCATTAGGCTTGAAAGTGCTGGGAGCAGGGATGAAATACAGCCGGCTCTGCTCATCTTGTGCGGGTTGGTAGTGATGGCGGCGATAGGTTTACTGAGCTGGTAGTGCGGGTGGTGGGAGCCTCTGCTCACCTGCTCAGACGTCGTGACGTCCCAGTTTTTAACCCTCTGCGCATGCGCACAAGCCTTCTGTGCATGTGCAGGTTAAAAACTAGAATGTACCACAATGTGATGACTGCGTGCACACTTCAGAGCCAGTAGGGAAGGTAAGTGAATTTTTTGGCTGGCCAGGAGTCATTTAAAACAATGTATTTAGTTTACTATTCAACCCTACAGTTTATGGATTCTTCTCAAATGGCCTTTCACTTTGTCCAGGTTGGATGTACTAGATCAGGGGTGTCAAACTCAAGGCCCGTGGGCCAAATCAGGCCCACAGGATGCTTAGATCTGGCCCTTGGGCCCGCCCTGGAAACAGTGAAGGACCAGCCTGCGGTGCCTCTGGCAGCGAAAACGGAGCTTGGGAGGGCCATGTGCAGGCCTCCCGGGCTCTGTTTTCGTCTGCAACGGCCTCCTGCAGCCCTCTGTCAGTAAAAATGGAGCTTGGGCTCAATGAGACATCGAACTGGCCACCACTCTGGCCATCCCCCCTGATGTGGCCGTCAATGAAATTGAGTTTGACATCCCTGCACTAGAGGCAAAGAACTCTGTAGTTCTGTGGGGATAATATAAAAAAGACTTCCTTTTTTAGGAGTGCTTATGTTTCTGAGGAGATAGATGGCTTCATGGAATCCCTAAGCTATATGCTCCTCTATTGCTTTCTCTATAAAGATTCAATGAAGATACATATTTTTATCCTATTTTAAAAATTGACCCTGGTAGACAGCACAATATTTGTCTGATCCATTCTCCAGAAATCTAAATATTGCCATCCAACTGGTTTTTAGGAAAGACATTAAAACCTGGCTATTTCCTTGGGCACTAAGATATTGAATTGCCCCCCTCCCCCAGCTTTAGAATATTTGTCTAATGTAATTAATATTACTGGTGTTCACATATGTAGATATACTTTGATTTTTTAAATTGTAATTTTGTTATTATTTTAACCTGAATTATAGATGATGGATAGGTATGCTCCTCAAAGTTGTCAGCAACTGGAACAATGTATAAGTAAATAAAGAGATAAATAGCATAATGCTTTTCAAAACAGCTGAACTTTTTCATTATGCTAAAACATATTCAACAATAATTATATCAATACACTTATGTTAATATAAATTATTTGAAATATTTTATCGACAGATAAATTTCAACCTGATTCTCCTGATTCTGCTAGAGGTTTTCATGGCAACTACTGTAATAATATCTGCTAGATCTAATGAGGAATGCTGCAGGAAAAAAAGAGTAAGACTGACTTTTACTATGTATGTATATATGTATCAGACATGGGTTGCTGCCGGTAAAGGTGAGTAAATTTTCTTACCTTTTCCTGTGGATGTGGCTTGGTGGGGGGTGGGTGTCATGTGAGTGGGCGTGACATCAAGTTGGCGATGCCCACTCAGTCACATGACCACCAAACCATACCCACAAAATAAGCCACAGAACTACAGAACTGGTAGTAAAAAAAATTAGAACCCAGCCCTGATATGTATGTATGTATGTATGGTATATATGTGTGTATTTATGTATTTATTTTGCATGCTGTCTATCTAGCCTGAGTCAACTCTGCCTTATTTCAATATATAATATATACCTTTTTTCAAATCAGAATAATTTGTTTAATTGTACATAGCGATTTGGAGAATATATTCCCTATTAATTAAAAAAAAGTCAATATACTGTTCTGTTTATGCTACTGGAACTTGTTCTTTGAGTCACACTTTGTTTAAAATATAACTTATAGAAACGTATGAAATTCATTTTCTCTAATTTCTATATTTTACATGTGCATTATATTTTTGTGTACAACTATGTGGCTGAGCTTAAGTTCTGAAATTTACTTCTTTCTTTTGAAATAATGCATTTTTCTTAAATGTTAAGTCTCCAACCATACAGGAAATATTTTATCTTAATCATTTTGTTGTGAATGTATTTGTTTGTGTATCTCAAACCTCACATAACTTAGTGTATTGTGAAAATATTATAACGGGTTTGTGATCTCTATTTTGCTCATAATTCTGCAGTAGAACAAAGTTATATTTGTAATCATATCTTTTACTTAACCAATCAAGAGTGAATTCAGAGGTGCCTTAAGTGAGGCAAGACAGGGGGCTTATTCTATAAGGGGAAAAAATGTAAAGCTTCTACCTAAAGCACTGAGATATCTCTTGCAAAATGTGTCAGTATGCATTTTTTTTAACCAAATCTGCTGACATGTTTATGAATGTTATATACAATAGCTTGCAATACCTAAAGTACATGCTTGCATTAAAACATTCTTGCTTCACTGTTAAGCCAAATGGGTTCTTAAGGTGGCTTATAGCAATCTTTATTATAACAGTAGCTACTTGAGATTTACAATTTTAAAACAAGTAGAGGAAGAGAAGGGAGAGGGCAGGGAAAGAAGGTCAGACATCTTTTGAGGAAAAACAAGCATTCTTATTAGTGTTCAATAGAGAAGAACAGTTTAGCTTTCTTGAATGGCTGCCAATTGGGATGTATTAGGTAGCTATGAAACAGCTTTGTCTGCTGTGCAATGATTTGGAGTAGTTGCTGTCAGATGAGGTGGGGAGGGACAACATCAAGTTTTAAAAGCCAACTCCATAGTGTTCCTCTAGATTTTGTGAAAAACAATCTACAGCAACAGTTTCTTAGGCTGGTGCCTTTCTGAACATCCAGTTTTGTGTCTAATTTTATCCCACATTTTTTTTCCAAGACTCTGATTTCAGAGTCTGAATAGTCCTCTAACCTTAAAGAAACAACTATATTGATCATATTTGGAATATTTTCCATTAGTAGGTATATTTCATAAAAAACATAACAGTTCTGATTTGAACATTCCTAGGAACCTTCTGAAATCTATATATGCAATTTTTATTCATGTATTGATGTTGATGTTGATGAAGATTGGATCGTGTTCCTTCTTGCCACAAAACATGAATATGCACAATGTCATGATTTTGAATCCTCTTTTTTCAATATATACATACTATATAGTAAAATCATAACATTATAATTCTATCTGTCAATAGCTTCAGTAGTGCGTTAAGTCTAATATTGTTGCTTTCTTATTTTGATCATCTTTCCCCTTTTAGACAATTATTTATGATACTACTAGCACATTGAATAATGTCAACTTCCCAGTACGGATCCTAAAATCCTATTCGGTAAGGAAATTGTATTATCTTTCTCAAGGAATCTTCTAGGACTTTGTTACTATAATCAAATTCCAATCATGTTATTATTTTTTTAAGGTAGTAGAAGTAATTATTGGAATTTCTGCAGTGTTTGGAGGAATAATTGCCTTAAATATGGATGTGCTAATTTCTGGCCCGTACCTTTCGGTCACTTTTTTTTGGATCCTAGTCGCTGTAAGTAGCATTTAGTTGAATATAGCTTATTTTTATTTTTATTACAAGCTATTATTAACAATGAACAGTTACTGTTATATGCTTTTGTACTATCTATAAACTACCTTTAATATTTTCCAATAACTTGTCTCTACAAATAGAATTGGAGGATGTGGTTATTTCCCAGTGTCTAACAAAGTAATAAAAAGGGATCCTTATCCTTTGTAGGTAGTTTCCATCTATTTTCAATTTACCTGAAACTCTTGTCCCAGATAAGCAGCGTAGGGTGCTTTAGGCGGTGGGGAAGACCGTGGGAGGCTTGGCTCAGGAACTGCAAATCTTCCACGCAGAAATTCAAGCAGTATTTTCAGCTTTTGAGCAAAGACACAGTCATGTATGGCCTGCACTGGGCCTTCCAGGGCCTCCTTCACCTGTCTGAGGCTGCCCCACATTCTTTACCTTACTGCATTGCCTTGCCATGCTTGGATTTTGGTTCCCCCTGTCTCTTGGGGCTGGTTGAAAGAGCTGCCTGCTGAAGAATGGAATGTACTACCTGACTCTGTAGTTTCAATCCCAAATCCCCAAAACTTTAACCTTAGACTGTCTACTGTCGACTTCGTCCCATTCCCAAGAGGCCTTTAAGGGGCGTGCATAAGCATGCCTTAAGGCACCAGCATGCCTACTATCCCTGTCCTAATGTTCCCTTTTATTCGTATTCATTTCATGTATTCAAATCATGTTTATACTTATATATATATATATATATATATTATTTAATACATGCTTGACAAATAGATAAAATAAAATAAATAAAAAGCACCACTCTTCCCCCTCCACCCACTTCAAATGGTGTGAACTGGCCTAAAATCCTTATGCTGGGGATTGAAATCACATTCATATCGGATGAATTGGTAAGCCAAAATAGAACCGTGAAGTACAGATAGTCCTTGATGTACAACCCAAAATTTGTGTTGCTAAGCAAGACAGCTGTTAAGTGAGTTTGGCCCCATTTTACAACCGTTCTCGCCACCGCTGTTAAGTGAATCTCTGTGTTTCTTAAATGAGTAACACAGTTGTTAAGTGAATCTGGCTTCCCCGTTGACTTTGCTTGTTGGAAGGTCGTAAAAGGGGATCACGTGATCCCGGGACACTGAAACCGTCATAAATATGAATTCGGTTGCCAAATGTCTGGATTTGGATCATGGGGATGCTGCAACAGTCGTAAGTGTGAAAAACGGTCACAAGTCCCTTTTTCCAGCGCTGGTGCAACTTTGAACAGTCACTAAATGAATGGTTATGAGTCGAAGACTACCTGTAGTGTATAGTTTACAAAAAATATAAAAGAGCCATTGTTTAGATCTCCTAAGCAAAGTCCCTGAAGGAAAGGGGCAACATTTTATATAATCCATCACTGATTATTACGATACCTATATCGCTTTCTCGATCTACCTCTCCTCGATATCTTTGACCAGCTGGCTGGTGGATCGACAGACTTCCTTCTGTGT
>JANHFT010009982.1:152188-164122 GCA_032467955.1 Pseudoxenodon macrops | reverse complement strand
GGCAGTCCGGATTTTAACAATGCTGAAGCAATAAACGAGAGCTGACTGTTCACTGCGACTCGAGTCTTTCCTACGCTGCGCGATCTAACACTGGCCATGCCCTTCTCCCCCAGATTACCCTGAGCAATTGAAACCTAATGTTGATGAGTTGTAGTCTTCCAGGACAATGATGGGGAGCCGTGTCTTATTAGAATGAACCCCTTCCCTGGGTGGGTGGGGGGATGGGAGATGTTGCAGGGCTGGACTGCACGATGTCTGGAGTCTCTTCCATAACTTTCATTCTTCCCAGCTGGAAGGACGGTTCTGGCGAGCGGGTCTCCAAATAAGCAGAAAGACAATGCTACATTCCTCACATTCTGGAACCTCTTTAATTAAAGCCACAAGAAGACTTTTTTCCATTAAAGGCTGCTCAAATGCCAACGGAAAGGGAAGAGGATGCAGAGAGAAACAAACAGACAAACAAGATTCTTCTGTCTCCACTCATTCGGTCCAGGTGTGGAAAGTGAAAGACCTTGGCCACGGCTGACACAGGTGCCTCGTATTTGAGTCAACCGCCGCCAAGTTGGAAGATTAGGAAGTTATTTTTATGAATAGTGCAAGGAAAGATTTTGTCTGAAAGAGGATGTGTCCGTTTACACACACCACAATCTGATGAAAGTAAAATCAGAAAGAAAGTTTACTTTTTCCCCGTGTAGATACACAGTCGTATTCTCTGGTGCTCCTTGCCTCCTTTTTCTTTGGAAGCCCTTTAATCCAGGAAGAAAGCAAAAATCTGACAATAGTTGAGGTTACTCCAAACCAGACATCTAGATTGCGGCAGGGAAAGTAGAGGTCTGCAAGTTAGGTCACACGAAATTACTTTCGGTGAAGGATGTCGATGGTCCATGGATATTCTTTGCTTTCCCTCACAATGAGACATGATAGCAGTCTTCCAATATCTCAGGGGTTGCCACAAAGAAGAAGGAGTCAAGCTATTCTACAAAGCACCTGAGGGCAGGACAAGAAGCAATGGGTGGAAACTAACCGAGGAGAGAAGCAACCTAGAACTAAGGAGAAACTTCTTGACAGTGAGGACAATTAACCAGTTGAACTACTTGCCTCCGGAACTTGGAAATGCTCCAACACTGGAAGTTTTTCAGAAGATGTTAGATAACCATTTGTCTGAAGTGGTGTAGGGTTTCCTGCCTAAGCAGGGGGTTGGACTAGAAGACCTCCAAGGTCCCTTCCAACTCTCTTATTCTATTCTATTCTATAACCAAAATGCCTCTGGCAAAAGTAACATTTTGAGATAGAAAAGTACATAATGTTTAATATAATTAAAACTTGTTTTGTATATCTGTTACTTTTAGCAGTCTTATGATGTGCTACTCTTGCTTCTAATGCTGATGCTATTAGTTCAAGCTTTTCTGACAACTGGGACAGTCATACTCTGTGTAAATTTTAAAGCAAAAATGAAAATGCATGATTCATTATGGGCAGGGTCACTAACAAACAAACAAGAATACAAAACAACAGAGGTGAGCAATATTTACAGATTAAAATTTCATAACAGAATATTATTGATAATTTAAATCTTATTCCTCCCAAAATTGTTGAATGTTGGTATCCATGTAGAGCTTGTCATAATTATTCGTTAAAATGTGCAGAATATTTTACATCTACAATTCTTTTTTACATGCATGTGTCTATATCTAGCAGAAGTAAAGTCAACTTCATCTGTTTCATAGATCAATCCCAAAGTTTAGTTTACTTAAAACATCATCTCCCCCTCCCCCCTCCATAGCTGTGAACTTGGTCATGTTCATCCCTTGATATTGTTGTCCTTCTATTTCAGGAGTTTGTACCCTTTAAGTCATTAAATCCCTTGGAGGTCCCTGGGTTGATTTCAAGGGGTCCATGAACATTATTTTTACAATTATTTTAAGCATTTAAATATTTTTTTCTGAGAAGGGATTTATAGGTTCTACCAGACACATAAAGTGGTCCATGACACAAAGAGTTAAAGAACCCTGCTATACTTTGTTTGTTTTTCAGATAGTGTCCAATTTTAAATCACTTGATTCAGAAATATTTTTTCTTGCTTAATTTATGTTTGCAAAATATCATATATACTAAATGTTGCAGAAGTAAATATGAAAAGTTAAGTCATCTTATTGGTATATATGGATTTTTTATGGATTATAAGAATACCTTAAAATTTTATATGTAATTACATCTAATGGCACTACATGCATCATAGCTAAAGAAATATGTCTCTGCACTTATTGCCACGTGTATTTATGAATCAAATAATAAAAGACAGACTTTCGCTTAGATTTCTTCTGTATCTTTTTAATGTAGGAGAAGGCTTGAAGCAGTACATAGCAAAGGACTTTAAAGCATTCCTTAAATGCTATTTTATAAATTGAATTTGCATCCTGAAATTTGCCTTAATTTGCCTCAGGAGAAAAGCTGACATTGTGCTTTAAGTAGAAGGTTTGTTCTGGAAAATAGTAGAGAAGGTTAAAATTCTCTTTCAGAATTATTGTATTTATAATCATGGAAATGTGTAATCAATTTATCTAATTCACCAAACCACGATCCATTATTATTACGGATTCTTCTGTATTTTGTTCTAAGTTCCATTCCTTGACATCTTTTTTTGTTTTAGGTCTCCAATAACAGCATGAAGGATTTTGACAAAGAGAAAGCTTGGAAAGCTGTTGTAGTGCAGATGGCTCAGTAATCTGCGCTAGGGAAAGTGAACCAGGGAGATTTTAGGGCTAATTAATCTTTGTTTATAAGAGTTGTGGTGTTAGATGCAAAGCAGTTAATTTCATAGCAACTCCATTGACCAGAATGGCTTGAAAACAATAATATCCATTCTTGCAGCAGAATATTATCAATAAACAATAACATACTTTAAAAGTAATACATTGTACATGTATTTGATTTTAGCTCATCCTAATTTCAATGACTTTATTTACAAACTTATTTTAAACAGTACCATTGTTAATTAAATATTTTGACCATATGAACAGTTAATGCAAGTAACTATGAATTAGTTTTGTTATTGCAAGAAATTAATACAATTGCTGGTATTTGGTTAATATAAAATTTATGCAAGTTTGTAACAAATACATTTTACCCTTAATCTTTTGCTGATTTTTAAAAAAAGTTAAACTTGTTTTTACTTTTGGATAAAATAAAAATCTTTATTGCAAATCGATTCTAGTCATTGGATTGATGTTGCTTTAACTAAAATCGTAGAAGTTTCACAATTTCTGATAAATGTAACTTACAGATCTGATCACAAGAACACATAATCCTGCATTCAATCATAGTGTGGTTTTGACATAGTGCAATCTATTAAAAGAAGAAAATGAATAATCATGTTTGGTTAGGGCAGAAATCCAGAAATATGTGGTTATTGATTGCAGCTTAGTGTGATGAGTAAATGGAGATGCATGTTTTTGATTTACTTTTGTGTTCAATCTACTACTTTGATAAATGCTCAAGAATGTAAGGCAGAATCAGCTAAAGAAACCAGGATTAAAAAAAAACACAATTTTGAAATATGAGTTGTTTCTACTTTAGCCAACAACCTTGATTTTAAAAATGCAGCCACAGTTGTCAATGGGAATTGGGACTGTGGAGACGTAGCCATATTTTTAGATGAACCATTTCTTTTTTATGGTTTCTAAAGTAGTAACAGGTTTCTTCTTTCCCAGACTGTTTATTACACAACTTTATATGGGGGTGGAAGTTTAAAACTGAAACAGTTTCAGTGTTCAGAGTTTTCACCTTAATTATCCATTTGTGCACCAGAAATTACTATTTCTGTAGTCAGTTGTTACAAATGTGCCCCCTCCCTAAAAAGCTATTGTTAATAGCTGGAAAATATTTGACCCTCCTGAGTGATTTGGACAATGTCTTACAGTAATGTATTTAAAGTAACACTAAATAAATGTTTTAATAAATAAAATAATTTCACTTTGACTCTTAGGCTTTAGATTTTTCTGATGGGAGCTTATACTTAAAAAGATAATTATGTACAACAGAAAAAGAGAATATGAAATTACTGCCATTAAATTATAATTGAAAAGCAATTGAATAGAAAAGAGCTCAAGAATATTTTAAAAACGATTATGTCCAAGAAAGCGATGAAGGAGTATATCAACCAAATTTATGCCCCAGTTATTTCATGGCTTAGAATTCACTGTTGAAAAAGATAATTCTGGGTCCCATTCATCCATAACTCCAGTGATAAGGAATGTGAGATAAGACCTTAGCAGTGTCAATTGGCAAAGGTGGCCCTTTTTTATATTCTTCTTTCAAAACATAAAAGACCTTGCTGATAATAATAGTTCTAAACTGTGCACAGAAATGAACTGGAAAATACAGGCTTTGGTAAATTATATTACGCAAAACGAGTAATGATGCCTGATGGACTTTGTAATCATTAGAAATTAATTGCAGAAGATGCTGGCTCTATCTGATTTTTCTAAACAGCAGCAGAAATAGCAGTAATAATGGGATCAAATGTTCATATTATAGCCTGCTGCTGGGTATTACTATGGACTTATAAAGGAGTCAAGCCAAGATTGATGATGTGGTGAAAAATGGTTAGATGTGTGCAATGTGGGCAGTAAGCAAAATGTGCTTGAAATTGAGCTGATTCATACCTTAGCATCCTTGTGCAATTCCTATTTTTTGGTCAGGCTTCTTACCCGTGTTTCCTTGAAAATAAAATCAGGTCTTATTTTCTTTTGGGCCCCAAAATAAGCACTAGGGGTTATTTTGGGAGGGGTGTCATATTTTTTCCCCATGTACGGAAATGTCACTTCTGCTTGCTCGCAATGGGCAGGTGCTATGCAGTGTGCCAGTGCTGCAGCGGCGAGGTGGGGGATGGAGCTGCCCCATGCGCCCTGCAACAGCTTACCTCAGGGCCCCCACAGCCAGGCCACCCACGTCCTAGCAGCTGCCTCGTCTCGCAGCAGCGGCTCCAACAGCCTCATCCAACAGGACCCTACATGGCCGCAGGCCCAGTTCTGCTTGCTCATGGCTGTAACAGAACAGGAAGCCAAGTGTCATGCTGGTGCCATGGCAGTGAGGGGTGGCGGTGGAACTGCCCCACATGCCCTGCAGCGGCTTATCTCAGTGTCCCCGTAGCCAGGACACCTGCTTTGCCTCAAGTAAGCAGACGTGGGCTGGCGATCACATGGGCTCCTGTACATAGTTGCTGGTGCCGCCACGAGGCAGGTGTCGGGGCATGGATGGCCTGGCTGCGAGTGCTCTGAGGGAAGCCCGTACTGTCAGCATGACCGTGGCACCATGAGCAACCACATGGGATGGGCAGCCGTCTGGCTGCGCAGGCTCTTAAGTAGGGCTTATTTTTTGGAGGGTAGGACTTAGATGCACACACAAAAAACATACTGGATCTTCTTTTCGGGGAAACAGGTAATACAAAACTGCCTAGTTAAATGCATTGATTGCTGCCGAGACTGATCTTAGTAACTAAAACAAATAAATAAAACCATGCAGAGTTCACCCCCCTTCACAAAAATGTTTGCTTTATGTACAAATCCCCTACCCACAATGCACAAGGTTGGCTGCCTGCAAAGGTCACAATGGTAGTTAGGCAAGGAGCAATGCAACACTTTGTAAGGGGAGGGTAAAAGGAGAAGTCTCAAGTGTCACCAAGTAGAGGAGCTCTGCTGTTTCCAGGAGGGTAAGACAAAACTGAAAGCGAATAGCCAGAATGCCAGTCTAGTGGCCCTTTTGAAAGCATAGTAAGTACTTGATAATAAAAGAAAGATGATGAAATGGAAAAGGAGGGTGATTGACAACATAGCCCTAGGATATGCAGCAGAACCTTGTAAAAAATGATTTAGGAGCTCAGGTGTTCATGAACAACAAATTACACTTTGGGTTTTTCATATCAATTCACATAAATGGTGCGGTTAAGCATTGTTTCCAGTGATAATATGTATTGATGGTACATTTTGTCTGTAAGTAACTAAAAAGGGTGTTTGCCTCTCTCTGACAATCATGACAGACTTGCTTAAGGACTACAAGTAAAGTATATTCGATGAAAATAATATGTTTAGAACTTCACAGTTAAAACCATATATTTGGTAGTTGACAGAAAAGCGAAGGAGAGATTTAGCCAGACTCTAAAAAAAAGGAAATATTTTTACATTTCATTTTCTTGAATAAGTGCTGTTTGTAACTTTTGGTAGAAATATAGTATTGTAAGGTTGTAATATTTCTCCATTGGCAGGACTGTGACAAAAGAGTGAAGCAACAATGACAGGATGAACCGGCTTCATGTAGAAAGAAAATCTAAAAGCGAAGACACAAAACATGAAGAAGAAAATAGTTAGTGTTTACAAATTACAGCATTGGTTTTTTTTTTCTTCCACTGGGATTGTGGGGAAGGGAGCATTAAAAGCAACAGGGAGATGACTGGATAATTACATGATCCTTAAAAGATCGTCCCTTTCAATTCCACACTCAAAGTCAGAAATCTGGTTTTAACTTCAGAGGGAAATAACTGATCAGTCTCCACTTCTGTGTCATTTAGCGCAGGTAAAACTCTTTCTGCAGATCAGAAAAAGGGGGCATAATGGGTGTTAGATAGCAGGAAATGAAGGAATTTGGTCAGGGGAAAAATTTAGGCTAGGTGTTTCTCCGATCCAAATACAAATCTTCCCATTGATAAAATTAGATTTTAAAAAAGATTTAAAAAAAATTAAAATTCATCTAAGAGGATGGGGAGATACTTGTATCCATCATTTCCATCCTTCAAAGATACAGTTGGCAAAGCATTAAGATGTTGAATGCTCTGTTGTCAGAATATTCTGATCTATACATAAGGTTGTATTTCCATATCAGTAGCAGTTCAACATATATATTTTTTTATGCCTTCAAGTCAGTCTTGACTCCTGGTGACTTCCTGGACAAGTCCTGGCAATTTTGTTGGCAAGATTTTATAATGGTTTGTCCTAGGGTTGAGAGTCATCCTAAAACAGGACCAAAATCCATGTTCTTGGGATTTCTAGTCTGATACCTTAATCATTCTCTAAATGGTATCTTTTTGTAGAAAGAGAATCAACCAATAAGAACTAATCCTAATGAATATATTTATTACTTGCTGTGGTGAAATAGTTTTTTGCACTGCTTCAGTAAGATGAATCATGAATCAATGAATCCCACGAAATTCTATTTCTGATTCCCTTTTACTATTGGTATTCTAATAACCATGAGCTCATCTGCTCCAAGCTATACCCAGAGTTGAACTTGGTTAATGGATTTTGAAGAAGCAAGGCAGAAATTAGGGTAATAGAGTAGAGTGGACTTTTAAACATTGATATTGGAGAAGATTCCTAAGAAAAAAACAACTGATAACCAGGAAAACAAACAAATGGATCAAATCAACAAATCAACCCGAATTCTCACTCAAGGTGCAAGTAATCAAATTCAAAGTATTATATTTTAGACATGCTATGCAAAGACCTGGAGAAGTCTAAAATGCTGGGCATCACAGACTATTAGGCTGGGAGAGACCTTGGATCTCCTCTAGTTCAAGAAAAAGGTAGTAGGAAACATTGATTAGCATCAATGTGGATGGACTCATTTTATAGCAGCAATATGTGCACTGTCGAAAGACCTGAAGGATCAGGTTGGGAACAGATCCACCTGGATATGGTGAGTAAGAGTTCATACCATCTTGATGACACATAATCAAATACAGTTGAAGACATAAAACTCCTACAGTGAACTCCAGCCTACTTTCTACTTTATACCGTAATAAGTTTACCCAAATCCTTAATTATGTGGTATACAGTATGCTTGGAGGTCTTCTAGTCTAACCCTCTGTCCAGGGCAGGAGTCCTTATTTTATCCTGTACAAATAGTTGTCCAATCTTGAAAAACCCCAGTGATGGAGCACCCAAAACTCTGGGAAGCAAGCTATTCCATTGACTAATTGTTCTTCCTGTCAGGGAAATTTCTCCTTAGTCCGAGTTTGGATCTTCCTGTGATGAGCTTCCACTCATGGCTTCTTATTCTGCCTTCAAGTGCTTTGGAGAATAAATTGACCCTCTCTTCCCTGTGACAACCTGTCAAGTATTGGAAGATGGCTATCATGTCACCCTTAATCCTTTTCTCTGTAAGGCTAAACTTACTTAGTTCCTGTAGCTATTCATTATACAGTTAGATTCCAGCCCTCTTATCATCTTCGTTGCTCTTCTTTGCACTCTTTGTAGGACCTTGGCATTTTTTTTTGTATCATGGTGACCAGAACTTGATGCAATATTCCAAGTATGGACTACTAGAGCAGTATAGAGCGGTACTATCAGTTCTCATGATCTTGACCCTATCTCTCTGCTAAGGCAACCTAGGACTGCATTGATTTTTTTGGCAGCTGTAGCACACTGCTGGCTCGCTCTTAAGTGGTAGTCCACTAGGACATCTAGATTCCCCTCACAAACATTACTGTTGAGCCAGATACTGCCTATTCTTTGTCTGTGTATTTAGATTTTCCTGCGAAAGTGGAGAACTTAAAATTTCTCACCACTGAACTGAATCTTGTTCAAAAGGTCTGACTGCCCAAGCCTGTCAAGAACCTTCTGAATCTTGAGTCTGCTTTCCAAAGTGTTAGCAATAGACTCCAGCATTAGTGTCATCCACAGACTTGATGAGCGTTTCTTCATGCCTCATCTAGGTCGTTTATGAAGATGTTGAAGAATACCGGGCTCAAGGCAGAACCTTGAGGTACCTCACTGCATGCTTCCTGCCACATAGATATAGTTCCATTGATCACCATACATCTTTCCATAAATAAGTCTCCTACCAAGATGTCTAATGACTGCATGCAGAGAGATAAATTCTGTTCAATTCAGCAGGACATACATCTCCCACATAAAGGTGGATAAGATCATTCTGTATCTTAGGATGTCCTTATGAACAAGTTAGCTATTGCGAGATATGGGATTCTAGGCCATAGTAAATGGACATTTGGTCTAAAATAATTATGGAACAGAATGAATGACATCTTGTAGTTTACCCTCCAGTATATACGACAAATGTATGGATGACTGTATGACAAGTGAGGAAATATTTTATTCTAGAATGTGTGCCTGTACTCATAAAAACAGTTACAATTTGGGTTCAATGTGAAATAATTAAAACATTTAAGGGATCCTAAGGTTGGATTTGGATTTGCCTTTCTGAAAATAAAGAAAGAAAAATTCCAATGATTATTAGAAATCTTCTCTTCCCAAGAGTTTCTTTTCCAATCTTAAAAATTTTAACATCACATAGATTAGGAAACAGGTATGGAAAATTGGTTTAGCAGTATCTCAGGAAGAAGGTATCAAAAAGGCTGTGGGCTAGGCTTATCAGCTTCTGAAATGCAGTGGACATACCCAATGAAGCAGCAAATAAGATTTACTGTGATCCTAGCCATTACTGGTCACCTGACTTCACTTCCAATGTTGTTATAGCCCATGCAACTGCCACTGGATACTGTTGGCTGAAGAGGGAATGCCATTATCAGAGGTGGGTTCCTAGAACCAGTAGTAACTCCGCGATGACATCATGGAACTAGTTCCATCGGTGTCTTCGTGGGCGCCGCCATCTTGGATTTTGCTTCTGCGTTGTTGCCAGATTATGGTTCAGCCTAAACAATAATAACAGCACGACAAAGTAGCAATTATAGTACAATCAAATATCTGCAAAACATACCATTTGCTTGCAAGCAGGAAGTGATAGGACCATAAAATAGAGAAAATAGAAAATGAAGAAGCTAAAGTGCTCTGAGACTTTAGAATCCAAACAGACAGGCACCTGCCACATAACACCTCAGACCTAACAATAGTCTGGATAGTAGATGTAGCAATACTTAGAGATAGCAGAATAGAAGAGAAAGAACTGAAGAAAAGCACAGAATACAAAGACCAGCAAGCAGAAATAGAACAAACTTGGCAAAAGAAAGCAAAGAAACTATCAATAGTAATGGATGCCATCCCAAAACAATTTGAAGCACCACTTGAACGCCATTGGCGTTGACAAAATCACCACCAGTCATTTGCAAAAGGCAGCTTTACTTGGAACAGCTTACATCCTGTGACAATACCTTGAACACCATCAAACAACACCATTTGCCTATTCCATGTCCTTGGGAAGGACCCAATAGGTGGCTAAAAATGGAAAATCCAGTCTAAACCTGTGGTTGATTGTACTGCAAACCATAATTTATTTCATGTTTATAGACCTTTGGCTCTGTAGGCAAGAGGCCAATTTGTCTCTAATTTGAACATTCAGAGGAGGTTTGCCTGTTAGTTTAATTCCGCATATGTAAAAATTCACTCCAACTTTAGTTTCTTTTCACCATGGTTCATCTGACAAGTTTTGCTTATTTTCCATCTGGTTTAGCAGAGTCTGAACTCTCACCTGAAAAAAATCAGAATATTGCTTTGGAGGATTGCCTTCCTGTGGTTTCCTGCCACCATGGGATGTTTCCAGGTATGTTGCCAGTATCTATGTACGCATTTATTAAAAAAAAAATTGTGTAATATTTCATGTGAGCGGATTAACACACACAATGCATTTTGATTGGGAATATATAATATAAGAAAATTAGAGGTATCAGGTGGGTTCTAACCAGTTCTTTAGAACCGTTAGTAACTTGGCAATGACATCACGGATCCAGTTCTGTCGGTGTCTCCATGGGTGCCGTCATCTTGGATTTTGCTTCTGCGCATGCACAGAAGCTATTTTTGATTGATGCATGCGCGAGGCTGACCCTGAGCAAACTGGCAGCAAAACAACCCACCCCTGAATTGTATCTGATCAAAGGAACAAAAACAGAGCCTTTAGTTGCACTGTGCGTATCTGTCTTCAAGTCAGTTGGACTCCTGGTGTCTACTGGACTATTTCCATCTGTTTTCTTCCTAGCACTGAGAAAGACTGATTGGCCCAAGGCCACCCATCTGGCTTTGTGCTTAAGATGGGACTAGAACTCAGAGTTTCTACATTTCTAGCCTGTTGCCTTAACTCAGGGTTGTCAAACTTGTGACCCACAGGCCAGATGCGTCACGCGCTGGCCACGCCGACCTCTGGTTTAGCGAACGGGGGGGGAGGGTCATGATAAGTCACATGAGAATATGACATCGCAAATTTGACACCCCTGCCTTAACTGCTACGCCAAATTGACTGCAGTAGTAATATTTTTAATTAGGTCAGCCTATGGTTCCCTTTTGTATTTTAAAAAATAAATTAAAATAATGAGAAGCTGCTCTATTTAGGTCTTCCAGCAGCATCTTCATTTATTCCAGGAATAACTATAGATCTTGAATAGTGCAAAAACTCTTTAAAAAGAAAGAATGATGAGGAGCTGCATCTTAATGCACATTTTGGAAGTGTACCCAAATATCCACAAAGAGGATATTGTAAAGTTAAAGCCTGGATAGTAGAAAATGTCCTATGGAAGGAGGAGAGGTAGCATTCTGTTAAATACATGCTTTCCAATTGTCTCTGTCTCCATGGCAGTTATTTTATGAGTTACATCCTCCCATAGTCCTTTATGAGAATGCTCCTAGCTTCTTACCAGCATTCCAAATTGTTCTTACGTAGGCTTCCTGAGAAAGCATAAATCACAAACTTAGTCCCAAAAAACCTTTTTTATTTCAATGGCTGTGAGTTATATTCATTCACAGCCCATAATAAATCCCAAGCAGTTGTAAATAGTCTGACAGAGGTCTGTCACAGTCTTTCGGGATAAGGCTGATAAGCACCCACTTTTATCTCCCTTCAAACACTGCCAAAGTCTTTCATTGCCAATTAGCTTTGCAAGGCCAAACAGAGCACAAACTCAAAATGGAGCTTCAGAGTTTACACCAACCAGAATGAACAAAGTTGCTTCCTGCAAAGGCTCCTGTCCCTTTGCTC
>JANHFT010009982.1:105227-121491 GCA_032467955.1 Pseudoxenodon macrops | reverse complement strand
CCGGTTCTGTGGGCGTGGCTTGGGGGCGTGGCCCACCAAACCACGCCCACCAATATAAAACATTTTATATTTGGTTATTTTAAGCTCTCTCGGGATCTGAGAAATTTCAGATGGCTTTAGCACAAAGTTGTAGGGGTTTTGTTACATTCTTATTTAACCATTGTAAACTCTGGGGGAAATAGATATATTGTCCTAAGTGTTCTTTATACCTATAATGTTTATTTAAGTTTTGGGATTAGATACCCTCCTCTAGTGAGAACTTTCTGAAATTCTACAATAAATCAAGGAATAGGGGGCATGCATAAGTGCACCAGCATGCCTCCTGTCCCTGTCCTACTGTCCCCATTGACATGTATTCATTTTATGTGTTTATGGCCATGTTACACTCATTTATATCCATTTATTTGTACCAATCTCATGCGATCATGTCCATGTCTATACTAATGCCTGTTACCTTGTACATGTTGACAAAATAAACAAATACAAATAGAAAAATAGGCAAGTCTTCATATCCTGATTTTAAAGAACAAGGGGTTTCATTTGCTCTTTTCTTCCATCACTCTCCTGCGTATGTCTGTGGGTGTTTTAAAATGGTAAGCATACACCATAAACGCGTACGGTATATGCATAATGTAGACAAAAACCTGAGAGTGATAGCAAAACTGAAAAATACATTTTACCAGTTCCAGTTGTGTGATTTAATTCTGAGGTTTGTTTTGATACAAAGTAATATTTGTATTTTTTTGTAAAAGAAATTAGCAAATGTTGAGATGTATGACATGGTCTTCCAAATCATTCCCAGGTTTTTAACCCTGTAGGCCAGAGTTCCCCAACCTTTCTGGCTTTGCAGACTGGCCAGGGGGCGGTGAGGGGGGGAAGAGGGGGATAGTTCTATGTGAGGGGCGGGCAAGCATGCAGCTCCATCTGCATGAGCAGTGGGCACCCGCATGCACGTGCTTGCTCGCTGCTTCTGCAAGTGGGGTTACGCACACACATGTTCTTTGCCACTTCTGCGGCCCAGTTCTGAATTGTTAAGTGTGGGTCGTCAAGGAAGAGGCAGGACTGATGTTGTAAGCTGTGTGTGAGGAATTGGGGAATTGGGGGGATAAAAAAAATAAAAAATAAAACATGATTTAAAAAAAAACGTGAAATGAATAAAGAAATTATGATATTTTGTTAAAACTATATAAATGTAAATGTTGAAAATGTGTACTCTGACAACAGATGTTGTAAACTGTGTGGGGAATTGGGGGGATAAAAATAAAACATGATTTAAAAAAAAAGAGGAAGAGGCATGACACAGTAATCCTTTGGAAGATTTATTTGCAAAACGCTGCTACTCGAAGACTGCCAGCAGGCAGCTGGAGCGCCTTATTTAAAGGGCTCCGGCAGACCTGCCGGCCACTGACAGCCGTTCATTTTTCCCGCTGCTAGATTATCCAATCAGCGGCGGCTATGCAAATCCCCCGTACGTGCGTCTGTAAGTAACATGAATGTCTCAAGGCTCGGGAGTGGGCTGTGACCCAGGGATTGGGAATCCCTGCTGTGGGAAATGTAAGATACCATATTGTGACTGGCACTAACACATCATGACTATTTTTCACTACAAATTACTCATGAAATAAATGTATGGGTTGTCTTGAAGCAAGTATCTAGTATGAACAGGAAGAGATGTTACTGTCTGGATTTTAGGTGGATATTTGGACAGGATAATTACATGTAATGAATTATGACATTTCAGATTTTCCTACAGCTAATTTCTCTTCATCCTTAGGCCAAAATTAGAGATGAAGATTGAATTAGTGGCTTGTCCATGACTGAGGACTTTGAAAGTTTTTGTGTTTATACAATTTGAGCTACAAATCAACCAGCCACATTCTAGCTGCAGGCAATGGTGTGGTTTTTTTTCCTCCCCTTCTTTACAAGTGGATTGCTACACATCAGGAATTCAGCTGTCCTTCTCCACACTGTTTGTATTACATTTGGCCATGGATCAAATTACCAAAGTCTTGATTAATGTTTATAATATGTTTTGCTGGTTAACCAAAGTTTTAAAAGCATTAAAGGGCCAAAGGAATACTCACTTACACAATTTTCTCTCATCTGTGGATAGAAACAACCTCGGAAGAAGAGTGTGTGCAATGCGTGTGTGTATATGTGTTTGTGGCGTGTGCATGGTTTTAGGTTAGCTATGACAATCTTTAGGTTTGTTCCATAGTATACCAAAAACAGACCACCAGAGGGTCTCTTGACTAATACTTACAAATTCACAGAACTTTTCGGTCAAGCCTTCAAAGCCCTAAGGTTTCAAATCTTGCCGGTGGTAGGAAGACACCATCAGATCCCACTGAGATACATTTTGTAAATCTCACAGCGGAGATGAACCATATTATTACCATCACCCAACTTTTTTTGGCCTCTAATAATCCCTGCATTGGGTGGAACAAAGGCTCAAACTCAGGGGTGGGTTGTAATTCGTTTTGCTGTCGGTTCGCTCAGGGTTGCGCCTCACGCGCGCGCATGTGCGCAAAGCAATAAAAAATAGCTTCCGCGCACACGCAGAAGCAAAATTCAAAATGGCGGTGCCCACGGAGACACCGAAGGAACCGGCTCTGTGATGTCATCGCCAGTTACTATCGGTTCTATAGAACCGGTTAGAACCGGTAGGAACCCACCTCTGCTCAAACGTTTAAAAGTGTTGAAATACAAGGAATAAACAGGAAATATAAATGACTCCACTGCTGCCCAAAAAACTTACAGATGTTTTTTGACTGCTAGTCTGAAGATAAAAATATTTGGTTACTAACCCAGCCCTTTTTTGTAAAACATAGGTGAAGCTTTTCTTGGGAAATTAGTGTGGATAATTTCCAGATTGCTTTTGTACCCAGGACGCTCCCAATCAGTCAACATTCAGGTCAAATCAAGATCAGAGCAAACACGTATGCTGCTCAAAATAGTAAAAATATAACTTGGTGTTTATTAAACATCAGCAAATATCAAAACAACTATCTGGCCTAATAAGGTAAGAAGCAGACAAATGCAGGGGATGGATGATGGAGTGTGACATGAACAATAGAATCTCTATCATCTGTCTGTCTGTTTGTCTGTCTGTCATCTAATATTTCTACACAACTTTCCAGAACTATTGGAAACAATATAATATTGGACAGTTTCTAAAAAGAACGACTTCTGCTTATTCTTTGCACACTGCACAAAGCAACAGTGGGTTGCTACTGATTCGGGCCGGATCCACAAACCAGTAGCAGCGGTGATGGCGAGAGACTCCACCCATCCACCCATGCAGGACACTTCTGTGCATGCGCAGAAGCGTTGAGCGCATGAACGAGAGTGCATGCAAACCAGTAGCGACAGGATTTACAACACATTACTGGCCCAAAGGCATTTTGACAGTGAGATTGGTGGTCTCTAAATTCAACAGATAAATAAATTCCAGTCATAACCTTTTTATGTGTAGAATAGCAGTAGAATGAAATGGAAAGTAGGAGACCATATGATCTCCTCCTCTATTTGGCACCATGAATAAATAGTTTGGTGAATGATGGATCCAACAGTTTTGCCCTTCTGGACAGTTTTCTTTACCCTACCGGTATCTCTTTCTTCTTTTTCTCCCTTTTCTATAATTTCTTCTTGAAAGACAAAGAGGAAATGCAGTATTTTACAGATTAGTTCTTCGGAGGTTACAGCAACTACTTGTCAAGAGATCCCCTCACATTGGTGAATAATCTGCTTTATTAGAAGATTAGTTTGATTTTTGAATTTTGAAACGTCATAAACCTGGAGTAGAAGCAGTTACTGTTACTAGTTTGAATAATGCTTAAGAGGACTCTAGAGGATGGAGAGAGCACTAAACAACGTATTAACAGTTCCAAAAAATGGAGAAGTAGATGTGACTGGCACATTGAAGCATTTAGCACGGCTCCACTGTGCTCCACCTGTTTATCTGGCCTCAAATGCAAATTTACTTTACACCAGTGCACCTCCTGAATCTTCCTTCCTCAAGGAATTGAAGAAATGAAAAGTTAAAACATGTGTTGAGGCTTTACCCTGTGGGCAGGAATAAACCATTTTGGCAAGCTCACAATTTCAGATAAGTAATATTTAATGAAGAAACTTGAGAGCCGCAAGCAAAGAATTTCAGCAAGTGTTGTAATTTAAGATCATCGATGAGTTGAAACAGTGTTCAAACCCTTGTGGGTTTTCTTTTGAGTCAGTTGGCTTTTATTTTTTGTAACTGTTGGATTGGATACTAGGCTGTTCCTTGCTGGCTGTCAGAAAACTAATTTTCTCAGCCACTTGACTGTCTTAAGTTAGCTTAGGTAGAAGAGAAGAACCGAATAGTTGGGTTGCTGGACTAAAATATGCTACGGTAATTTTAAATTGTAATAGTAGATTGAAATAGTTCACTAGTTGTTAGATCGCGTAGGGAAGAAAGATACGAGTTGCAGGAACAGTCAGCAACCTTTATTAGATCCTTGGTGGAGGCAATACGGAATGCCGGCAGACTGCAGGGAAGCCGCTTTTATGGGATTCCCTGATCGCCTGCCGGCCACTGACAGGGCTTTAATTTCCCACCGCCAGTTTAACCAACCAGCGGCGGGGCATGCTAATTAGTCTTGACCATGAGGACATAACACTAGTAACTGAAATAATGTTTACAACTAAATTGGAGAGACCCCCTGGGCAGAAAAGTGAATAAGGTGAAGAAACCATATTATCATGATAGAAGGAAGATGTTTCTCTTTGATTTGATTATAGCAGGCATTGCATTAGCAGTAGACTTTTTAGTAATAGTTGGAGGCCAGCCCTGTTGTTACAGGACCTGTTTTCTTGCAGTATAATGAACCATGAATGTCTGAAATCTTGAAATGCCTCAAGGCAAAACTAGATAATTGGGGAGGCTGTGTGACACACCATATACTACAGTGGTGTTGGCTAGTTTGCAAGTATATGCATATATGCAAATCCATCCCCTGTGGTTAATTTGTCTTGGACAAATCTGAATAAATTTATTTACTCAGTCATGATTTGGTTAACCAATATTTGCATATTTTGGGAAAGCAGTTCTTAGAAAGTTCATCTTCTCCACCATACATCTCCTAAATTCTAT
The DNA here is from genome assembly GCA_032467955.1 of Pseudoxenodon macrops. Taxonomy (NCBI): domain Eukaryota; kingdom Metazoa; phylum Chordata; class Lepidosauria; order Squamata; family Pseudoxenodontidae; genus Pseudoxenodon; species Pseudoxenodon macrops. The sequence continues at coordinate 116,363 of JANHFT010009982.1, read as the reverse complement.
TATGTTGCTAAGCAAAGCTTACTAAAAACATGTAATTGAAAATATTAAATGCTTGTCTCCTGCCTCAAATTCCATTCTGAGGTTTCTTAAATTTATAATTAGATTATGGGTCTTTTACAGTGGTGAAATCCAATATTTTTTACTACCTGTTCTGTGGGCGTGGCTTGGTGGGCATGGTTTGGTGGGCGTGGCGTGGCTTGGTGGGCATGGCAGGGGAAGGATACTGCAAAATCTCCATTCCCTCCTCACTCTGGGGCCAGTCAGAGGTGGTATTTGCCAGTTTTCCGAACTACTCCAAATTTCCGCTACTGGTTCTCCAGAACTTGTAAGTACCTGCTAAATTTCACCCCTGGCCTCTTAAATTTATAATTAGATTATGGGTGTCTTGGGGCAAGGAACTGTGTCCCAATGGTCTCTGGATAAAATATTTGAGATGTCCATTTATTTCAATTCAGGAACTGAAGTTTCTGCTTTGCCTCTGAGGAAGACACAGCCTCACCCTAACCTGACTCATTTAGTCATTTAGTATTGATGGGAAAAACAATTGTTTACAGTATCTTGAACTACTTGGAGAAAAGGGGAAATGCAAACATAAAGCAAATCACATTAAAAGGGGAACAAAAATGCAAGTGGGAAGAATCAAGTCCATAATATCTTTTTTCATGGTCACAACTGTGGAATATTGCTGACAGCTTGAGATACGCTCTAGGCATCAACTTACATAAAATAGAATGAAATAGCTCCAGTTGGAAGTCTGTTACTTATTATATCTTAACAAAGATTCTTGCACAATTATATCTGTCCTTGTAAGGATCAATTGATAATTGTTAAGATGGAACAAGATAAAATATTTACATAGTGACTGCAGTAAACAAAACAACATAGATTTAAAATTAAAGCTATTAAATTCAGAAAAAGCCTAGAATATGTTATAGCTTCCAGTAACAACTAAACTTCCCTATGACTCATCTTCATTGTTGATTTCTACTAAAAGGAGGAGTTATTTTCAAAGGTAGTGGGAGGGTGGGACTATTACACTATTTAAATGCCTTGTCAGAGTAAAACAGCTGTTTCTTTAGGACAGTCACCATAATAAAAAGAAAAGAAAGTAACTTAAAAATAAAGCCTCAACAATCCCAAAGATGAAGTTTATGTGGCAGATTTTTGCAATATTTTATGGAACATATGGCTATCAGCTCATTCCCAGGATTAAAGAATGTGGAGTCACTTGTTCACAGGTATGTTACAATTTGATTTATATCTGCAGTCTCTAAATAGCATCTTCCTTTCTCCATTATCTGATTCACTGAGAAACAGTCTGTGTGTCCATAGAGAAAGTTGTCAATCTTTTAGGCACAATCTTTTTCTAAAGTACAGAATAAATCTGTGTAGTGCTAGCATTCAGAAAAAACTCATGGTTACATTTGCAGAGAATTAATAAATTTGTTATGTTGTATATGGGGACTGGTAATTCTTGAATACATCTTGACTATATTAGATGCTACATTATTACCGTAAAATATCAGTGATATTTCTAGATTATGCCTAAATGTATAGATAGATATGATAAATCATAAAAAACGCAGTACGTTGTTGTATCACCATTTATTACTTTAATTTAAAATCATTAATACTTATATTTTAATTTCTAAACTGAGTGAAAATATCTTGATTCAAGTCAAAATATAAAGCTGTATATTAAAGTATGTTTACATGGCAATTTAAATATGTAATACTTAGATTTGGTCTTTCTGGGCACCAATTGTATTTTTAAAAAAATACATTATTTCTACTGCACTTTTAGCATGCAGTATCTCGAGAATGGTGGTTTTCTAAATTAACTCCACTTGAGGGCAGCCTTGCAGATGGTCTGAGTTAGAAGTCAAAATTGTGAACCGCTAACTGATGCTTGAAAAGCTGAGTTGTAAACCACAAAATATTAGAATGTGTTTGCTAGAAGAATGTCTGAAGCATAATTGGAAATCCAACACTGGTGAGAATTTTCCCTGAGAGTAGAAATGCTTCAATTTACCCAGAAAAAAGCCCACATTATCATTTCCCAGGACAGACGGAGTTAGCTCTGTGGGCTAATTATTTGGTGGTGTTATTTTTAGAGAAGGAAAGCTAAACTGCTTGGATTATTTAAATATTTGGCATAAATTAATTTCTGCCTGGTTAAAATGATGCACACTATAATATTTTTTGAACAAATTATTTGTAAGGTGGGATGTTGAAGTGCACTCACCCCCACTTTTTGACTTTGGTATCTTATTATTTGACAAGTTATCAGCTGCAGTTGACCGACACAATTTACCAATTTTGTGTTGAATGGGCCTTAGGGAAAGCAATGATGGATTGATCAGTTGGCGCTGATCCACATTTACAATTTATATACTGCTATAGGCGATTCAGATTAATGTTGTGCACCACCGTGGATTTAAAAAGTAAAATGTGCTTTCGAGTGTTTCATTGCCTGCCTTAGTATCTGTCACAGCTCCTTAAACTAAATGTATTTGGAATGTACAGCAGCTGTGAAAGGCAGCTGTGTGATCCCAAAAAAAAAGCTTTAGGGAGTAACAAGAGCTATGGATGTGCTCCAAAGGTCCTTTTGCCTTTAAATCTAAAATGCTACCCAGGCCTCACACAGCTGTTTGTTAATGAATTGTTTCACATGTCTGAGCAAACCCAGATGCACTTGCCTGTATTCAGATCTTGGAAAAGGACTGGGGAAGCCTTGATTCTGAGTCTACCTCAGCCATGGAAGTTCATTCTCTCCTGTGGCCAACATATTTTTCAAATGTCATGGGGGTGGGGGATGAGAAGGAAAGTCTTCTGGGACTTAAGGATCTTCCCTCAAGTTCCAGAAGAAAATCTGGGGATATAAATCTGAACAAACCCAAGAAATCCCTGCCTGAAGAACATGCACCTGACAAAATTGTCCTCTTGCCTGCAAACATTCATAACAAAATAATTGTTTGATACCACAGGAGTTGTGCTCTTTCCTCAAATACTGCAGATATTTATTCAGATATCCACAACGATGTTGGGATGTGAGAAAGAAAGGGGAGAGAATTGCAATGTCACCCAGTAGTGGGATTCAACCACGTCGGGAAAACCGGTTAACTTTCTGAGCAGTTTGGCAAACTGGTTGTTGGAAGAAATCATTCGGGCAGAGAACCGGTTGTTAAATGACTTGAATCCCACCACTGATGTCACCCCTGGTGATCTCATGCTACTCTTTTATGTGTGTTGAGAAATGAAAGGTGCTATTGATTTAAATCTACTTGAAATAATCCTTACAAATCTTTGCCAGTCTGATCTCCCTTAAATGGTTTGAGACTTAACTCCCTAAATTGCCAATCACCTGAAAGATCCAAGTTGGGAAAGCTGCCACTGCACAAGATTGCACTGCTAATAAGCTACATTACCTAATGTTCTTTTTAAAGCAGAACCTACAGGGAAATCCCCCGATTTGACTTGTATCCTGGTGCAGTTAATTTTGCAACTCGTGTCTGGTGAACTTCTATGTGTGAAGCATGGATATTTTTCTACATTCTGATTCTTGAGCGGTGGGGGGCGGGTATGTGCAATGCGCTGAAAATGATAAAAACTTTCACAACGTGGATTTCTTTTCCTTTATTTCCCATGATTAAAATACGTTTTCAAAGAAGGAAATAGCAACATTTTACATGGGATTTCCCTGCCGAAGGAAAGTTGATTAAAAAGCAGTTAATGAATCATGAGGGAACTGTTTCTCAATCACATGTGGCTTCAGTTCTTCACCTTTGGTACAGTTCAGCTTAATGACCTGTGTGTTGTAACCTGCACAATTTGAGCAACTACATACATATATATATATATATATATATATAAACCAGCTTTAAAGTAAAAGTAATGCCAGACTCCCAAGATTTGCCTATAAAATGGACTGCGGTTGATTCATGTCACATCATTTTTGCTGATTTATTTTGAAAGAGGATTCAGATTAAGGCCACTTGCCAATCAGAACAAAAGAAAGAACACAGTTAGCACTGACTCATCAGAACTGAACAAATCGGCCAATTGTTTTCCAAAAGATAGCTGGGCAGGGCAGAAAGGAAGCACTGGTAAATGTGTTTTACTGCATTATACTTAGTGGATACTCATATAATCCCTCGCGTAATACTACTCCATAATAGCTCAGCAAAGCCCCTATGTTTCATTGTCACTTCTTCAGAATATGCTGTGGCCTGTAGAGTTCAATTCAAATTTTTAAAAAGCATATGAAAAAAAATTCACATTAGAATGGCGAACTAGGCCTTGGCACACATTTGTTTATAGTGGATTGAGAGAAGAGGTGTTTTTTTTTAACAAGTACAGTTTAATGGAATTTTAGAAATCCTTCCAGGAGTCTGAAATGATTTCTAAAAAGAAGAAAAATAAGGTAGTAGCAATCATAAACCAAATGGTCTGTTCATTTGAGTAAAGCAGATTATTTCTTGATCCAATTGCAGGTTTAAAAATACGAAGAATGCCATTGACTTCAATCCAACCAGTTCACACATTGTATTTTTCTATTAAGTGATTGATGTCTAGATATATACTTATGCAGATAGATTTGGGATGTAGCTTGTCTCCACGACGGTGCAAGTATAAGCAGTTTTTTAGTGTACAAGTTGCATTGTTTTCTTCCGCCTTCTTGTGTGCCCTTATAGACTTTCGCAAATATCCATCTTAAAGACTGCCAGTTCCCGATCAAGAATACACATCTCTGTATTCATCTTTTCTCATCCAAATAATAAACATCTTTAATTTAATGGAGAGTTATTCCGGTAATATGCAAAAATATTACAAGGAATGGGTTGTTGTACCCATTTCTTGGTTTGATGTGGGACCAAAGCTTTATTGAATTTGGCCAGTTCAGCCAGAGGGGTGTGTGTGTGTGTGACTACTCTAAATGGGGGAAAAAATACAATTCGTGTATGAACTGAGAAAACACAGGTAGAGTTGAGGCAATTTGTCCTGTGGCCCCAGCTTCTGCTAGTTTGCATTACACATTAACCTTGTGCCCACAACCACCACTGTCATACAAATTACTCAGCAGAGTCACAAGAGCATTGTGTAAGCCAGGCAAAGCACTTCTGAAAATATATACATTGGAAAAATGAACACATTCCAGATCCCGTTTTTGCAGTTCTGAGATGGTCAAATTCTTTTCAGATAAAATACGAGATGAACCTCATTTTAGAAGATGATAGGAAAACGACCTTCAAGGCATGGAATACCGCATTAAGCTGTTTAGTCTGAGATGTCCCCAGATCAGGCTTCAGGCAAGGGACAGCAGGTGGCCAAAATCCAACAGCAAGTTTTTACTTTACAGAAAGGAGAAGCAAAATAGGAAAGGTTCCTTTGTAAAAGAGAAGACATTTCAATATCTATTCTCCACTTCCAAGGGCTGAAAATGTCAGCCCTTGCCTTCTGGTGATGTCATTGTGTCCTTACTGGAAATTCCATCCCACATCTAGGTGAGATGCGGGTAAAAAAAAAAAAACTTGGATAAGAATTGATTAAAATGTGTAAGAAAATTATCTTAGGGGCCTTTATCCACTTCTCTTTTGAAAACGGGTTACAAGATAACTAGGAAAAATCTATTTGTGCCTACTTTCTGACTTATCTAGAGTTACGGGTGGGGGCGGAGAGAGAGAGAGAGAGATGCCTTTTTGACTGGTACAGTCATACAGAAATAAGAAAGGAAAGAAAACCTTCCTCTAGGCATTAATACATCTTCTGTTTAGTGGGCCGGAGCTGATGATGAATCTGTCTAACATGAAAGGGAAACTGTTTTGCTTTCTTTATCCTGTATATTATTTCAAGTCCTACAAAAGATTAGCATTTTGTGCTGTCCTTACATGCCACAAGCTCTTTGAATCACCATGTCAGTTTGGAGCAGCACAAGATGTCCTCATGTGTTCTTTGTTCTTTTCTTAGAACAAAGTTGAGGAAATAGGATTAAAATCCACTCAGGATTTGTGGATTTTATTTCCTCCTTTTTGGGTTTTTACACCCTGATGATTCCTTATTTTCTCATCAAGTTCCTTCTGATTCCAGACTGCGGTTTAGGAGTTTATTCCAGTTGTCTAGTCTTCCCACTTGTGAAACACTAGAGAGATTTTATTTTTAAATTTTTTGTATGTAATAAGATTTTCACTTTGACCATCAACACCCAAAGTGACTTATACTGATATCAGAATTATTTATATGGTTCGCTGAACAGTCAGCCAAGTGCTTAGACTGGATTTGGCCTTTTTATAAATAATATTATTAGGTTTTTATCCTGGCCTTTTAAAAATAACATATTGGAAGAAGACCTCCCAATCATCTAAAACACTGATCTTGGGTATCTGACAAACATTAAAGGGTTAGAAAAAAATGAGTCTTTTTCTAAAGGCAAACTGTCGAATTTTTCCTAGAAAATTGTATGTTATACTGTTATTGCAGATTTTATATTTATTTCTAATTATTTAACATCACTTACTGCATTTTATCTCATTTTTGTTCTGTACAACCTTTTCATCTGTCACAGTAGATTGGGATAATTTTCTTACCTATTTCCTGAATTACTTTTCGGAAGTTCTCAATTCTTTCTGTATGATTAGAAATGGCTAAATCATTGCAATGATCAAAAGAAAGGGAAAGGATGAAAACTAGCTGCTAAAAGCTATGATGTGTATAACATCAACTATGAAGAAATTGATAACTAATAATACCATATACATAGATCTGCATAAAAAAATCCATATGTGGATGGTTTAGACCAGGGGTGTCAAACTCGCAGCCTGCTGACAGGACACGTCACACATTGGCCACGACCACCCCCATTTTAGCGAAGGGGAAAAAAGTCATGATACGACACGTGACAACATGACGCCATGAGTTTGACACCCCTGATTTACACAGTTAAAAAATTAATTAGAAATAGATATCACAGTAATAGAAAAGATTACTACTGTTAACCCAACTGCATGTACTACATGTACAATCTATGATCGGGTGGAATTTATAGGCATCTTCTATATTGCTTGTCTTTTTAAAGAAAATTTGATTTTAGGTGGCACTGTTACATCTCCAGATTAAAAGCTGCTAAAATCACCTGATTGTGCTATCAGGAAAAGAAATGTTGCAGCTGAGATAACAATAAAATGTGACTCCCTATCTGGATCTTAGGTCATAGGTTTATAAAAACACTTGGATTTGACTTATTCTTGATGGTTGTAGTTCTAACTTGCTCAGGCCTAAGGCTGAGATATACAAGTCTTTGTGTGCAAATGAATGCTCAAAATGCAGCATTGTTGATAGCACTTTCACATCTACAATGCCACATTGGACACAATATTGTGAAACAAAGTTTGACGTATACAGATTGTGAAAGGATCCTAACTGACTATTGATTCTACTTGTTTTTATGAGTTGTACCTTGTAGCATTCCTTGTACATTCCTTTGCTTACTAGTTAAAGGCATGATGTACTGTCTTTGGGGGGAGCTTATTCCCTAAGTAAATTATGGCATGCCACCTTTCCATTCTCTTGGATAAAGGTAAAATGTCTTGGTCAGGAAGCTCTTACATGGCTAATCTATTTTTGTACATTATACAATGTATTCCCTCAATGAAATAATAGCTGGAGATAGTACACCTCCAAATATACTTCTGAGAACCATTGCTCTCTATTATATACCTTTTTTTACCTTAAACTGTCTGTCGTGGAACTTACACGTTTCTTAAGAAGTCCCAAAGGGGGCGTGCATAAGCGCACCTGTGTGCCTACTGCCCCTGTCCTACTGTCCCCATTTATATGTACAGGACTCATTTTATCTGTTTATGCCTATGTTTTGCTTATTTATATCCATTTATTTGTGCAATTTTTTCATGTGTCCATGTATATGTCTATACTGATAGTTGTTTCCTTGTACTTGTTGACAAATAAATAAATAATAAAATAACATCATTTTTATAATATTGCATCTTCAAAGGGACTTGGTTGCTTTAAGTGAGCAAAGCACTGGGCAAAACACTTGACTTCCTTGGCTGCTCCGTGAACTAACCGGTAGTTGTCAAAGGGGAGATCTAGCATACTTGCTGAATTAGTTCATGGAGATAAACTGCATTGAGTTAGCATCCTTGAGCTGCAAGAAATTGCATTGTTACCTCTTAACCTGTATTACTGCACAGCAGACTCTTTTCCTTGAAAAGGAAGCTATTTTTCACATGCTGTATTTTCAAGGGTTTACAGACCCATTACTGTAAACATTTTTCTTCACAACTTCCTTATGTATTTTAGTTATCGTTCATGAAGAAAGCTGCATTTCATCTTGTTTTCTTTTTAAGCTTCTTCCTGGTTTGCATGCTGATTTCCCTCCCCCCCATTGCAGTTTCCCCAATACTGTTTAAATTTGCTTCTGTGTGACTTAACTTCATAATAAATTGAATTACGTGACTGTTCCAAGTACTAACTGAATCTGTTTTTCATTCTGCAAAGGCAGCTGTGTAATCTATCTGGCCTAGTAATTTGTGGAAGAAATGTAGGATTAGGCTGTGGCAGAGTTCCCACATCTCATGTTATAACCACAATGAGAGTAAACTACAATGGGTGGGTTAACATCTCATGTTATCCATAAATTGCATCTGGGATTAAATCATGCTATGCTTAATCTTATACTTGAAGACAATCTGTAAAGCTCAGGTCAAGTTAACTTTCTGAAGAACTGCCAAATATATATATTTTTTAAGTATAAGTGATGCTTAAAGCCCATACCTTAGCCTTCTAATGTTATATTTACAGAACTTATATCATATTGGTTTGGTCTGCACATTGCATTAAATCAACAAACAGTTGGTTTAACTTAACTTCATTCAGTGTGTGAATCCAGTCAATTGTATCTTAGTCAACAATCTGTAGTTAAAATTGAGCAGTGCATAATGAGTAAGTCTAGTGAGTAAGTAAACCTGTTGCTTTTATGATCCTCAAGGGTGAGGTACGAGGAATGGAATTGTTTGGTAGTTCATCCTTTTAATATATTTTGGCGGTTTGAGTTTAGACACAGAAACTCAACTACCATGGACAATTTGCCTGTGATAAACTTAAAAGAGACTAAGAAATAGTCTTTTGTTAGTGATTGCCCAGTTTAGCTATCTGAAGTTATGTCACTGCTGCAACTGACTTCCATATCACAATCTCTGGATACGTTTATGCCACCAGCTCATATAAAGCTGATTGAAGAATTTAAATAGTGGCTCAAATATGAGCCAGCAGTGTGTTGCAGCTGCCAAAAAAGCCAATACAGTCCTAGGCTGCATTAACAGAAGGATAGAATCAAGATCATGGGAAATGTTAATATCACTATTGCATCTAGTTTTGGTTGCCATAATATAAAATGATTTTGGGACTCTAGAATGAGTGCAGAGAAGAGCAACGAAGATGATTAAGGTATTGGAGGCTAAAACCTATGAAGAACAGTCACAGGAACTGGGCATGTCTAGTTTAATGAAAATAAGGAATACGGGTGACATGATAGTATTTTTCCAATATCTAAGGGGCTGCCATAATGAAGGGGTGTGTGTCAATCTATTCTCTAAAGCACCTGAGGGCATGGCAAGAAGCAATGAATGGAAACTAATCAAATAGAGAGCCAACTTAGAAGTAAGGATAAATTTTCTGGCAATTAGAACAATTAATCAATGGAATGATTTGCCTCCAGAAGTTGTGAATGTTCCAACACTGGTGATTTTTAAGAAGAGATTGGAGAACTATTTGTCTGAAATGGTATAAGGCTTCCTACTTGAGCAAGGGATTATACTAGAAGATTTCCAAGGTCCCTTTGAACTCTGTTATATAGTACATGAAACTGTTTGAAATTCACATTTAAAACACATCTATAATTTAAAGGTCACTCAGTACACAAGCAAATAGTTATATTATTTTATTATATGTTAAACAATGATTACACAATCTTGCTTATGATGGACAATCATAATCTTAAATTTTTATATATACTCAGTGAAGCTCAGTTTCCTAATTGCTGATGTGAATTATTCATCGTGTATGTATGCACCTGTATTTGCAAGCTGTAACAGTGACAAGGAGTTCCTGTGCCTGGGTAGTATACCAACTACATTGCTACCTGCCTGTAGCTTAGCCTTAGTGAGTCATAAGAACCTCATAATAATAACCTTGTTATCACAAATAGTGCTGCACACATCTGTCTGTTAAGGTGAGCAGCTAGGTTGTTAACTGAGATTGTATAACATTAATTCTGAAAGAACAGCACTGATTGCCTACACCTAAAGTGGTATCATTAGTCAATTAGACTTAATTGCTTAGGGTCTAGGTACTGAAAAAGAACATATATAGTAATGCTACTTACCTTATGTGTTAAGACCTGCTGCTTATGCTCTGTCAATGGGACTATGTCTCAATTGTGCTGGCCAGATGTAGCAAATTCTTAGTTTAGTATCCTTTCAGTGTCCCCTTTCAAGAGATGCTTGGATGGCCTACATACTAACTTATTTCACAGAAGAATTAAATATTATTTTCTCTAGATATTTCTGGGCTAATGTTATGCCAGGACCAGCCAGTTACTTTGCTTTTCTGTTTTGACAATTTGTTATCATAGGTCTATTATTTTTAAACATTGTTGGAATTATCTGAAAATTTACTATTCCTTTCAAACCATGCTAGGGTTCCTTGGGAAGGAAGCATCATATGAAATAACAACAAATGCACTCTCATCTAAGAGTGAGATGGGCAGTATCCAAATCCAATAAATAATAATGTATTTTTGTTTGATATTGCTTCTCCCAGTCCAAAGAATTCCTCAGCATGACATACCAAACATTTAAAATGGCAAAAGCATAAAAAAGAAGAGTGCAACTGTGAAACAAACAGTAAAAAAGCAGAAAATGTAAGCTCTAACAAACTAAAAACATAAACACTAAATAGAAGGAAAATGTAAACAGATTTAAATGGTGCTTTGGGGCACCCAAATGCCTTAGATTTGAATCAGTAAAGGGCATAATAGTCACCGCCAAGCAGAGGTGGGTTCCTACCAGTTCGGACCAGTTCTATAGAGTAGGTAGTAAACCTAGGGAGTAGTTCGCAGAA